>JAAXYX010004672.1:0-11999 GCA_036851915.1 Ptenothrix huangshanensis
AATTGCATATTTGTTCTGATTTCCTCAAAAAGCCATTTGTAAATCAACTGTTATAATACAGAGGTTCGGGAACGAGAAATTTTCAGAGGGTGGGGGGGGCAACAAAAATTTTTTATCATATCTGGTTTAAGTTTCGACAAAAATGTCATTATATCTGGGGTAATTTTTGGCAAAAAAGTTAATAATAACTAGTGCCAATTTTAGCAACAGGATTAATTAGATCTAGTGTAAATTTTGGCAAACAAATTGATAACATGTAATGTAATTTACAAAAAGGAATATGAACTAGTTTGAATGTTGCATTACTTTGAAAATTTTTTAATTTGCAACACTTTTAAACGTAAGTTTACGCCGTAATTGCTGATACATTTAAGACTTCAAAACTAATTTTATTTCCAAAATAAACGCAGTTGAGATTTAAGTCAAGGTCATTTACATACATTCAATTTTGAGCTAAAACCTTCTATTTTGTGTGAAATTTGCTAGCGTCTATGCTTTGCAGTCTGCACGCTTTTATGAAACAATTTCAAAATTTCAATCTTTGATTCGATTTGAAGCTGAAAAGAATTATGCATTTAGCCTTTTGCATTTTTATGTGCTATATTGGTAAACAAAAATAATGTTTTAAGAATTACGTGAAGAAATTAACATTTTTTATAACAACTCATGTCATGACCTTATGCTTTGATGATTAAATGCATTTGGCATTTACCAACATCAAATTGTTTGTCAAACTCTCAGCAAACACCAAAGAACAACACCGGTACCCTGGTTCCGGAGCCACAAGTATAATAAATCATTTCGGTTAACTCCTATCCTAGTGCAACACTTTCTTAGCATTTAAAATAATTCCAAAATGAATTCCAGCCCCCTCTCGTATGATCCACAATACCTGGAAGTTCCTGGACCGGTCGTTTTCATTCATTACTCTAATACAGAAGAGAATCCACGATTTGGTTTTCGTTTGACGTATGAAGCTGCTGGTGATCTGCATAGTTCCATCTTCAATTTCGACAACTACTTCCTGGAAGGACAATTTGGCATATTTAAATATCCGCCATCTGGACAGTACAGAAATAATCAGCGAACAACAATTGTCATCAAAGCACACTCACAAATTTCGAATCCACAATATGGGTTTTCGTCGTTCGTAGATTTACTCAACAAAGGCATCGAAGACTCTTCGGATTGTAACATGGATAGTGTGAACGTATACGGATATGGCGAATCAAGTGGTTCTTGGACTCGAAACTATTCGTAACTAACACAAAAATTTACGTATGCAACCGTATTTTTAAAGTCAGTCTAACGGAAATACATTTAAAGCTCTTAATATGATTTTATATAGGATGTGTGGGAACAAATCATTTGAAGATTTTTTATTCTATCATCCAAGAAATGATCCGCTTATCCTTACATTCGTATCTGACGACAGTGAAGTCGGCGGTGGCTTCGAGATCAGATGGATGGAACGCTATTTTATATCTTAAGCAGGCGTTTATTTTTCATAACTGTCGTTAAATATTGTGACCCTACCTTGAATAACTGAATATAATAAAGATGTATTTCTTGTGATACAGTAGCATACTTCAATATTTCATGCACCATAAAAATACGCAAAAAAGCAAATTATCATGCTCCACTATATGCCTTAACACTGAAAAAACATTGCTACAGAAATAACATACCCAAATGCGGGCTGCATTATTTCAATAAAAACTTCATAAATATCATTTTATTTTCATATCATTAATTATCATTAACCTGACAGTGGATGATGCAAATTGAAACCAATGTAATTCCCACAAAACAGCATGTTCCAATTACTAATTAATTTTCATCCTCGGAATTTTTCTTCATGTGATTTCTTTCGTGCTTTGTGAACGAGGTTTTGCACGTGGTCTGAAACTCACAAAAGCGACATTGAAACTTTGTGCTTCGTTGATGGGACCTTTTGTGTTTCTCCAAATCGCGTGTACAGTGGAACTTTCTCGGGCACAAGGAGCAACTGGCCATGACGTGTTTCTTTCGCACACGGCCATCATGACGTTCTAAGTGCAATACAAAAGCCAGCTTCCTGGCATAGGACTTTCCACACTTGTCACACTGAAAGGGCATCTCGCCAGTATGCGCCACTCTCACGTGCTCAGTCAGTTCTATTCGACTTCGAAAGGTCTGAGAACAACTGTCGTCGAAGTTGCATTTGAAGGGTCTCCAGTTTTCATGTGAAAATTTAATATGCCGAGTAAGAAGGTAATTTTTAGCAAAAGCTTTGCCACAACTGGGACACAGATGATTTTTCAATTGTTCTTGTAACCTGTGCTGCTCTTTTAAGTGCTGGGTTAGCATATACTTTTTAACATAGGATTTAGAACAGTTCTCAAAGTTGCACTTAAAAGGATGATCGCCTAAGTGCTTTGACGAGTGCGCTTCCATCACGGCTTTAGAAATAAAACATTTTCCACAGTCCGTGCATTTGAACTGCGTCTCTTGTCCGTGAACATTGATCATGTGCCTGCCTCGGCTTTCCTTACCTTTGAACGTCAAAGAGCATTGTGGGCATTCATAAATTTTGACTTTGGCTGAGGATTCTTTGTGAGCACACGGCGCATCGCCACAAATAGTCTTGCAGGAATTTCGTTCATGCCTTTTACTTTTACAATGTACCTTTAGATCGGAATTTGTTCGGAAAGCTTTGCCACATTCAGGAATCGGACATGCGTATTTAGGCAATTTAACGATACTTTGGTTTGTCTTACGATGCCGGTTTAAACTTACTTTACTTTCAAATGTAGCCTGGCAAATCGATTGATCGTAATCACATTTCCACTTCTTCTCTAAAGAATGAGACCGCATGTGATGCTTCAGAATATAAACGGTTCTGCAGAGCTTTCCACAAATTGTGCACGAGTAAGACTTAATAGGATTGTGTGTGGCTTCGTGTGCTCGTAATCCAAGTTTCGATTGGAATTCCTTTGGGCACAAGTTACATTTAAAGGTCGTTCGAGGTTCGGTAGAGTGAAATATGCGGTTGTGAACTCCTCTTAAGTACCACGGATCATTTACGGTTTTGTTACACAAGTGACAGTGGCGATGTCTTGCTTTGTTCATGGTCCAGCAGTGAATGACATGGGATCGAAGATTTGTTTCAGAATTAAAGGATTCTTGGCATAATTTACACTTAACGGGATTTTCCACACTTACACCTAGAAAGTTATCGACTGTTGATGGATCAGGGTCTAGAAGAATTAGATTAGAAGGATTTTTCTCTTTCTGCTTGTCTAGCCACTGGTTAAGCGGAAGGTCAAGGCAAAGACCAAGTTCAACGTCGAAAGAGATGGCAGAATGATTGACGCGATTGTGACATTTTAAGTATTTAGGACTACTGAAGAATGTGTTGCACAAGTGACAGTAATTGTGCTTGGCCTTGTTCATAAACCAGCACTGAATGACATGAGATCGAAGGTTTCGTTCAACTGTGAAAGATTTCTTGCATAATTTACACTTTACAGGATTTTCAGAACTAACATCTACAAAGTTTTCGAGTGATGATGGATCAGGGTCTAGTAGAATTAGATTGGAAGGGTTTTTCTCTTTCTGCTTGCCTAGCCACTGGTTAAGAGGAACGTCAAGCTCAAGTTCAATGTCAAGAGGGACAATTTCTTTGTCTTTTATTTTCTTTGACGATGGTAGGGATTCCAATTTTCGTTTTTTACTTATATTCGGAGATTTCAGCTGTACACCTTTTCTTTTGTTTTTTGAAATCTTGGCATTTTCTTTAGGAATATTTTGTCGTGCAACTTCTGCGCTGGAATTTGTTTCTGACACCGGTTGTTCTGATGCTACTGATTTCTTAATTTGATTCGATTTTTTATTATTTTTTGGAGATCTCAACTGCAAGCTTTTTCTTTCGCCCTTCGATTTCATCGTCTGTCCTTTTTTAATGCGTTTACCCGTACCAGAATTAGTTGGCTGATAAAGTGGATCACACGAATTTTCTATTTCACTTTGTGACTCAGTAGCCAAAGGGACCAAAAGAACCGAATCTGGTTTTACTGAATGTTCATTTGGAATAGTATCGGCATCATTGCATAAAAATGAATGTTCTGCAAAATCGTCCTCACTTTCAAATATATCTGTCGATGGTTCGACGATCTGGCGAAGTTGGCTTTCGCTTTCATAACTCTGAGAATGAGTTTCAATAGCATTTATTGGATTAACGTTCAAATCCACGGGATAGAGTTCGGTAGATTGGAATTGAACAAGAGCTGTTCCATCCGCACAAGTTTCAACACTGGCCAGAATGAATTTCCCGTCTTCCAGATTTAACGGAAACTCGTGTTTAAGAACTTCTATTGTAGGTTCATCAAAATGTTCTTCTTTTGGAACTATTTCGTCGACTAATGCTGAATTCTCCAGTGGAATGATATGATTAGTAGCACTGCTTGAACAGCTTTGTGTAGAAAAAGGATTTTCGATTTCTTTCAAAGGGTGGAAGATGCTATATTTCGAAATACAAGACAAACAATACACAAGGTTTACATACCACTATGATATTTATAGACCCAAAAACTGGAGTAAAAAATTAAGTAGCAAAATAAATATGGGTATACCTGGGGGAATCAAGTGTCGTTTTCTCTTCGGAAGGTCCAATGTTAATAGATTCATTAATGCCTCTGGGGTTTTTATTTAATGCAGAATGAATTTGGCGTGCGGTCAGTTTAGCCAGTGACACGTAAGGATTTTGGAATTTCTCAACAGGGTGATTATGTTCCTGGGCCTGGCTTTGGCACCACTGTTGCTGTTTGGATGCCTTTTGAAGGACGGATTCATTAGTTGAATGTTGGTAAGGATTATCAGGGGACCATCTAAGAAGCCGCATTAAAAAAACACCAAAGACAACAATTGAAGTGGCAAAATAATTATGTCCGATGTTTTGATACCTATAAATATTGTTGAATTCACCTGTAGTCAAGGAATTTTTCTTCGAAAATAATTGTTTTGATTCTGAAACAATCGTCCGAATGATTTTCCAGTTTATGATCCTTTAATTTGTCTGTATTTGGAAATACGTCTTGGCACAGACGACAGACGAACCAGAGTGCCGGATTAAAATCGAAGCTCATTGTAATTTGCTTCGACGAAGACTGTAAAACAACGATAGAATTCAATACTAACTATTCAGATTGATTGATTGACTTCAAGAGCAGGAAGACAAGCTCTTGAAGATTAAACCAGTGAATATCAAATTATTTAACAATTCTTTAACTGTAGTTCCTAATGTTCTTACTCGTAAACTTCATGTTATGGGTTTCTTTTGTTCGGCTCGAGCTCGAGCTGTCGAGGTCCGCTTTTCAACTTCAACTTTCAACGTTTCAACAGGAATGAATTTAAATTGTGCTCCTTTTCGTTTCATTACCAAGAAAGACTAAAAAATACAAAAGCAAGGGTGACTTATACTTATGACAGAGTACGATAGTACGAAGACGAACACGAACGAGTACAGTACCACAGTACGCTGCAAAAACTATCCCTTGACAGTATGATTGATAATATCTTCAATATCTTGTATGTTAGTTATTTTTCTACGAAAACAAAATAATTCGCTTGAATTGAAGCCTAATTCCTGATCAAATAATCCCATTTATCCGTACCTGAATGGCAATACAAATTGCGTCTATTTACATACCTACATCCTAAAAGCCACAAGATTGAAGCGTATGAGTAGTATGTTCCTTTTTATTATAATTATTATTTATTATTATTCATAGCTCGGCAATGATTTCATGAGATTTTCGTTGTTTCGTGTAATTTTTTAAACAGTTTCGAAGCCTACAATAATTAGTACGATGAATTTACATACATATGCGAGAAGAAATTAAAAAATGATCACTCATTTTCTGGTAGGTACATTTTATTTATTTTGTTCGTTTATACATACATGAATAAACCGTACAAATGATTTTAAAATAGCAAACAACCGATGTTAATTACATAAATAATAAACTACCCATTAAATTGGAACCAATGCAAATTCCATAAGACACCGTATAATTATTTTTACCACTTAACTGGTCTCATCCTCCGTATTTTGCTTCATATGGTTTTTCTCGTGCCTTGTAAAAGATGATTTAAAACACGTCTGAAACTCACAAAAACGACAAAAATAAAAGTTTTCGCCTCTTTCGTGACACATGGAATGCTTCTCTAACGTTAATTTTTCACTGAACTTTCTGGGGCACACGGAGCAGCTGAAATATTTTTTTGCCACACGACCTTCATGAACTTGCAAATGTACTACAAAAGACAGCTTCCTAGAATAGGACTTTCCACATTTGTCACATTGAAATGGCATCTCGCCAGTGTGCGCAATTCTAACATGCTCATTCATTTTCTGCTTACTCCGAAATGTCTCTGGACAGTTATCATCAAAGGTGCATTTGTGCGGTCTGTAGTTTTCATGTGAAAATTTAATATGATAATTTAACAAGTGTTGGTAGCCAAAGGCTTTGCCGCATGACGGACACAGATACTTTCCCAATCCTAATTCCACTACGTGCGCCGATTTCGATCTTACGTGAGCCGCTAGTTTTTGTTTGCTTGAAAAGGAGCGAACACAGTTTGCAACACTGCACTTGAAGATACGTTCTCCTCTATGCATTCGTTCGTGATCTTCTGCTTGAGTTTTGTGAATAAAATATTTGCCACAGATTCGACATCTGGAACTCGACTCCTTCCCGTGAACCACAATCATATGATTATTCCGGGTACTTTCACATTTGAATGTAGAAGAGCACTGTGAGCATTCCAACCTTTTCGCTTTGGTAGCAGTAGCTTCCTTGTCCTTGTGTGCACATGGAGAGTCGCCACAACTTGTCTCGCATTCTTTTAACTCATGTCTCCTCATGTGACGCTTAAGCAAAGATGATCTGAAATAACTTTGGCCACATTCAGGGATCAGACATTTGTATTTACGCAATTTAGGAACATTTTGGTGGGTCTTCCGATGCCGGTTTAAACTTAGTTTAGTTTCGAATGTAGCCTGGCAAATCGATTGATCGTAATCACATTTCCACTCTTTCTGTAAAGAATGAGATTGCAAATGATACCTTAGCATATAAATGGTTCTGTAGAGCTTCCCGCAAAATTGGCACGAGTAGGACTTGGCAGGATTGTGTGTTGCTTCGTGTTCTCGTAATGCACGTTTCGTCAGAAATTCTTTTGGGCACAAGTTACATTTAAAAATTATTCGAGGTTCGGTAGAGTGAAATATGCGGTTGTGAACTTCTTTTAAGTACCAAGGATGATTTACAGTTTTGTTACACAAGTGACAATAGCGATGTCTTGTTATGTTCATGGTCCAGCAGCACGTGACATGGGATCGAAGATTTCTTTCGGAATTAAAGGACTCTTGGCATAATTTACACTTGACGAGATTTTCCACACTTATACCTACAAAGTTGTCGACTGATGATGGATCAGGGTCCAATAAAATAAGATTGGAAGGATTTGTCCCTCTCTGCTTGTCCAGCCACTGGTTAAGAGGAAGGTCAAGATCAAGGTCAAGTTCAATGTCGATAGAGATGTCAGAATGACTACCGCGATTGTGATACTTTAAGGATGTTGGGCTACTTAAGTACTTGTTGCACAAGTGACAGTAGTTGTGTTTTTCTGTGTTCATAGACCGGCACTGAAAGACATGAGATCGAAGGTTTCTTTCAAATTTGAAGGATTTCTGGCATAATTTACACCTTACAGGATTTTCAGCACTAACACCAAGAAAATGATCGACTGTTGATGGGTCAGGGTCTAGTAAAATAATATTGGAAGGGTTTTTCTCTTTCTGCTTGTCCAGCCACTGGTTAAGAGGAAGGTCAAGCTCAAGGTCAACGTCAAGAGACACATTTTCTATTTCTTTTCTTTTTTTTGACGACGGTTGGGATCCCAATTTTCGTTTTTTATTTATTTTCGAAGATATCAACTGCACACATTTTCTTTTGTTTTTTGGTATCCTGGGATTTTCTTGAGGAATATTTTCGTGCGCAATTTCTGATGCACACCTTTTCTTTTGTTTTTTGGTATCCTGGGATTTTCTTGAGGAATATTTTCGTGCGCAATTTCTGAACAGGAAATTGGTTCTGACACCGTTTCAAATTCGGCTTGAGGCTCTGAGTTGGCAGGAATACGGAGTACTCGAACTGGATCTTTTTTTGGTGTTACTGATTTCTTAATGGGGTTCGATTTTTTATTATTTTTTGGAGATATCAACTGCAAGTTTTTTCTTTTGCCTTTAGGTTTCTTTGTCTGTCCTTTTTTAATGCGTTCACCCGTACCAGAATTAGTTGGCAGATAAAGTGAAGAATTTTCTACTTCACTTTGAGACTCCGTAGTCAAAGGGACTGAATCCGATTCTACTGAATGTTCATTTGGAATAGTATCGGCATCGCTGCATACAAATGAATGTTCTGTAAAATCCTCCTCACCTTCAAATATATCCGTCGATGGCTCTTGAAGTTGGCTTTCACTTTCATAACTGTGGGAATGAGTTTCAATAGCATTTGTTGGATTAACGCTTGAATCGATGCGATATAGTTCAGTAGATTGGAATTGAACAAGTGCTGTTCCATCTGCGCGTGTTTCAACACTAGCCAGAATGTATTCCCCGTCTTCCATATTTAACGGAAACTCGTGTTTAAGAACTTCTATTGTAGGTTCATCAAAAGGTTCTTCTTTTGGAACTATTGCATCGACTAATGCTGAATTCTCCAGTGGAATGACATGATTATCAGCATTATTTGAATAGCTGTGTGTAGAGAAAGGAATTTCAATTTGTTTGGGAGGGTGGAAGGTGCTATATTTCGTAATACAAGGCAAACAAAACACAATTACGTTTTATTTAATACTACGATATACACTCAATAACTGGAGTACAAAATTAAATAGAAAAATCAACATGAGTATACCTTGGAAAATCAAGTGTCGTTTTCTCTTCGGAAGGTCCAATGTTGTTAGATTCATTAATGCCACTGGATTTTTTATTTACCGCAGAATGGATTTGGCGTGCGGACAATTTAGGCAGGGACACGTATGGATTTTTGAATTTCTCAACAGGGTCATGGTATTCCTGGGCCTGGCTTTGGCTCAATTGCTGCGGTTTGGATGAATTTTGAAGGACGGATTCATTACTTGAATGTTGGTAAGGATTTTTAGGGGTCCATCTGGAAATACGCATTGCCAGCGCAAAATTAAAATTAACTGACTGGTAAAATAGTAAAACTACATTCGATGTTGCAATAACTAAAAATAATACTGAGCTTACCCATAGTCAAGTAATTTTTCTTCGAAGATAATGGCTTTTATTCCGCAACAATCGCTCAAATGATTTGCCAGTTTATGATCCTTTAATTTGTCTGTATTTGGAAATACGTCTTGGCACAAACGACAAACGAACCAGAGTGACGGATTGAAATCGAAGTTCATTTTACCTATTTTACTTTGACGACATGTTTTAATTACAACAATAATTCAATGCTCACGATTTAGCTTGATTGATTGACTTCAAGAACAGGAAGACATCATTTTACAATTATGTAACTACAGTTCCAAATGTTCTCTTTATGTCGTGGATTTCTTTTGTTCCCCTTGAACTCCGCTTCCATTCCACTTTCCACTCCGCCCGCTCTCCGCTTCACATTCACAACTTTTAACACGAATGAATTTAAATCGTGCTCGTTTTCGGTTCGTTACCAAGGAAGACTTAAAATTATGAAAGAGAGCCAGACTTATGACACTTATGAGAAAGTATGTACACTGTAAAAACTTTTGTCCTTATTATACAACAATCTTGTTTATTATTTATTCGAAAATAAAATAATTTGTTTTGTTTGAGGGAGAGAGCACCTGATGGTGACATAGCCCATCAAAGTTAGTTGGGGAAGGTATAACTTCCGAACAAAAGGCGACAAAATAGATGATAGCAAATGAAAATGATCACCATATATACCAGTATGAAAATCAAATAAAGGTAAATACCTAAGTACATACGTTGTACAGTGAAATCTCGTTATAACGACACCTCATGGGACCGATTTTTTCGGACGTTATACGGAGATGCATTGCAGTAGGATATTTCAACAAATCAAATTACAATTCGATCAATTCCTTTACTTGGATTAAACTGTAAGTCGGTTTCTTATTAACCATAATTGCATATTTTTTCTGATTTCCTCAAAAACACATTTGTAAATCAATTATAAATAGGGGGTTTCCGGAACGAAAACTTTTAGGGGAGGGCAATAAAAAAAAGTTAATTATATGTAGTTCGAATTTCGACAAAAATTTCATTATATCTAGGGTATTTTGGCAAAAATGTTAATAATATCTGGTGTCAATTTGAGCAACAAAATTAATTAGATCTAGTCTGTAACGTAATTCACAAAAAGGAATATTACCTCGTTTGAATGTTGCATTACTTTGCAAAGGACGTGGCTGCCCGCCTTATGTAAAAATCACCCTTGTTAGTTTGACATACCATGTGGTCCGCAACGTACAGTTTTTTGCACTGATCATTTTTGTCAATGGTATCAAAAAAATCTGACCAATGGGAGTCGAGATAATTGAGGTCAAAGTTTGGCCCTTGACCCAAGGGCCCCATGACTTCAAATTATTTTTTGTGTTCTAAAATTATAAGAATGAAGTACGTATTACAGTTTTTTATGCTCGATGTGTGGGAACAAATCATTTGATTATTTTCCTTTATATCATCCAAGAAATGATCCGCTTATCCTAACATTCCAATCTGACGACAGCGAAGTCGGTGGTGGCTTCGAGATCAGGTGGATGGAACGTCATTTTATACCTTAAGCAGGCGTTTATTTTTCATAACTGTCGCTAAATATTGTGACCATTTATACAATGAATAAATAAAGGTTTTATTATTGTAATGCACTGGCATACTTTATTACTTTAGGCAACATAAAACACGGGCAAGAGTTAATTATTATACTCCAATATATGCTTTAACACTGAAAAATTGCTACAGAAATAACATCTTACACACAGGCTGCAGAAATTCGGTAAAAACTTCTTCAATATAATTTTATTTTCATATTCCGAGTAAGATGGTAATTTTTAGCAAAAACTTTTCCACACCTGGGACGCAGATGATTTTTCAATTGTTCTTGTAATCTGTGCTGAGTTCCTTGTGAGTACATGGCGCATCGCCACAAGTAGTCTTGCAGGAATTTTGTTCGTGCCTTTTACAATGTACCGTTAAATTTCGATTTCTCCGGAAAGTTTTGCCACATTCAGGAATCGGACATGCGTATTTTTGGTGGGTCTTACGATGCCGCTTTAAACTTACTTTAGTTTCAAATGTAGCCTGACAAATCGATTGATCGTAACCACATTTCCACTTTTTCTCTGCAGAATGAGACAGCATATGATACTTTAGAGTATAACTGTGCCTGTAGAGCTTCCCGCAAATCGTGCATGAGAAGGATTTGGCAGATTTGTGTGACACTTCGTGTTTTTGTAATCCACGTTCCGTCAGGAATTCTTTTGGGCACATGTTACACTTAAAAATTGTTCTAGGTTCAGTAGAGTGAAATATGCGATTGTGCACTTCTTTTAAGTACCACGGATGATTTACAGTTTTGTTACACAAGTGACAGTGGCGATGTTTTTCTTTGTTCATCCAACAGCACATGACATGGGTTCGAAGATTCCTTTCGGAATTAAAGAACTCTTGGCATAATTTACATTTGACGGGATTTTCCACACTTACACCTACAAAGTTATCGACTGTTGATGGATCAGGGTCGAGTAAAATAAGATTTGAAGGGTTTTTCGCTTTCTGCTTGTCCAGCCATTGATTAAGTGGAAGGTCAAGTCCAAGGCCAAGTTCAATGTTGAAAGAGATGGCAGAATGATTAACGCGATTGTGATACTTTAAGTATCCTGGGTTACATAAGAATTTGTTACACAAGTGACAGTAGTTG
>JAAXYX010004673.1:0-11998 GCA_036851915.1 Ptenothrix huangshanensis
TTACGGAAATCGCAATTATACTCGTGATTCTGTTAAATATTGATCGATGCTTTTGATTGAGCATCTATGTACTTAAGTACGTATTCAACATATCATCAAGGCAGATAATCTGTGAATAATAATGTGCAAAAAAATATATTATTTTTACAAGCGTATGACAACATGTTTACCTCGGCAGCTGTTCATAACGGTTATTTCGCATTTCTCCTTGACTTACTATTAGCCAGAATTGGAAGGATTGAAGCTACGGATAAGATAGTCAATTGTGAGTCACTTTTGGATGCTAATGAAGTTGAAAATAAAATCTAGAATCAGTAGAGTAAACAAAGTTGAATGTATCTTAATCCTAAGATTAGACTTGTCTTTACTCAATCAACAATATCGTAATTATGACTAATTTTCAAAAATGTATAACAATCTATGTATGTATGTATATCAAGTCAAATTGAAGTAGACGGATAATTTCTTAGAAAAATTGATGAATAGAGATATATGTATATGTAATTGTATGTAATTGTAATTATATATAGGCAACTGATTGGGATGAAGGATATTTTAAACATATTATGATTATTAATTAGATACGGTGGCTCGCGGCTTAACTTAAAAACTTCGTTATCAGGATGAAGCTGTAAAGTCAGCTGCGAGATCACAAAAGGTACATAAAAGCATCATAAAGAAATTATGTTGAACAGGCACAAAGGATTATACATGCTCATGTGCACATTAATTATACGACATTGTTTTTGCACGATGAAGATTCATACGATATATACAATATATACAATATCATATATATCAAATATAATAAATTGTATCTTTTCAACGTTTGATTAAATTATTGTAACTTATGTAATTACATGTAGATATTAGGTTCAATATTACACACATGGATATAATAGCCATTGGCATTGCCATTAGTGAATAGAATACAGTATGTAGTATCAGTAATTAATTACAAATAGAAATCACAAGAATGAAGGTGGTTCAATATTCTTCCTGAAGGTAATTATTGATTTTTCAAAACTGGAATATGTACCTACCACAATTTACTTTGCCTTTGTTTTTCTTGACTGCGGCTGGGATCATCTTACTCTATAATGTTACCTACAATAAATTATCATTATTTCACAGAGAGACATGTTCATTCAACAACCAATAGGAATTTGTGTAACAATTTAATAACAAACAATTAACCTTTAACAAGATGATCACAAAAAGACGATAGAGTTGCATTTTAAATGTATTTCACTAAAATTACAATCTGTCAGCATCACGTTTTCATTCAGTGTGACAGTATGATTACCCAATCCTACATACATTTAGTTGCTGATATTAATATCGTGATAGTAACACATCTTATCTCATAGTATAACATCTATCCTAAAACTTATTCATAGGCAGGTTGTAATTAATCATAAAAGTTGTATCTAATTATTTTTTATGTTATTCATCTCGGTTTAGGTCTTTGATTTCAATTTGATAAAAGCGGTATCGTTCATTTAGTTACCTAACACGCAGTAACTTTAACTAATGTACCATCTCAAAATGTACTAACCATTAATAATACATTTTTTGTACCTTGTACAATGTCATTTATTTCCGTAATAACTTTAGTAGTTTCATAGATATCATGTAATCATAATCAAAGATAAAACCAGGCTTGAGCTTTAAACTTAGAGTAAACGTAACACTTAACTAATTACTTAACGATGACTATTTTAATGTCTCGATCTCAGCTTTGACAGTCGAATTTGGTATCTGAGGACACTGAGGAGGGTAAAGTCTGTAGAAGAGCAGTAGAAACCTGTACTGCTTATTTAGTAGTAGTGGAGAGAGAAATGCTGCCACAGATTTCGTGAAACAAAAATACATAATAAAATTTGAAATCGAGCTACGGTCAGTAAATAATAGTCTGCTTCGCAAATTCGCTATCCAGCTTGCAAAGTCGCGAAAACATGGATTACCTACTAACATCATTTCCTTTACCTTTAATGTCATGATTTTGCATCACAATCGCACGTAGCTTTCCATCGAAATAAAGTGAGGTCTAAATATAAAAATATATACGACAAACTTATCATTATAATGACTACAGTTACATAGTGATTACTAACCGCCTCTGACTATAATTCTCGTTACTCGTACTCTTCTCCCCCTTAGACACTACCTAAATTAAAATGTTACTCACAACTTCAAAAATAAAAATCCGCCGTTTCACAGAAACATTACAACCCCGAATGAAAATTGAAACCCTGTTTACAACCTTACTTTCATGTTTACAATTACTCAATAATTCTAAATGTCAACTAAATGTAATTATTTAAATTCTAGCAGTATCAGAAGTGGAAGGGTAACGTACCGAGAGGAAATTAAAACAAGGTTATTGAGTCCAAACACAGCTTCCCCTTGTCTTTGGCGGCAGTAGCGTTTTGAAGTGCTTTATACGATCTATTCACTTGCTCGTTTTCATTAATTAATTGCTGCATGTAACGCAGTATGCACACGCGTACACTTCGTTGATTCGTTGATTTATTCACAGTTTTTAACATCTTAGATAGAAAAAGGTGTTCCACTACACATGTAGATAGATTAATACGTATCTATCGAACTAGGTACATGACCAAGACCAAGACCTTCATGGAACACGGTATCACTTATTCAATTAGCGAATTCTGTTACGTATTTCAACCTGCTCGTTGACGCTGGCATGCGGGCACGGCCACTAGTTTATTACGTACCTACGCAGAGGCATTAGCAATTTCAATTTCATATATCATACTGAAGAGAGCTAACAGACTGAAATGGGCAGAGACAGGAGTTTGGAAGAGAAAAAACGATACTTAGAACTTACCAAGTACCAACAACTTACACGACCCAGGTCGACATAATACTTTCTAAATTAATGTGTGCTCACCGTTATGTCAAATTCTTGAAAAATATTAGATTGTGGAACCATGAGTACGAGAACTTGTGCTTCCATATTTTTCAAAGACGAAGACACTGTTTTTACTATTTTCGTTTAGACCTAAAATATGTATACTTTCACTTTAAAAAGAACCTGAAAAAATAGTGGAAAAAGAAAACGTGGGAAAAACCGAGTGATGTTAGAAAATACTTTTTCATCTTTTCCTTATTTTGTCTTTTGGGAACCATGTAGACCACCACGTGTGTGCTCCATGTTCATGGTCCAGGCAATAATTTAAAAACACAAACTGTAAAAGTTACAGCGTATAATAACAAGTAGAGTAGATTCGACGATTTAGACGACGACAAAATTGATAAAATACATTATGGACGATTCATGAATGAGGATAATACTATGTATGACAAGATATTTTGAAAAAGGCTTAAGTTAATATCATTGGCTGATCCATCTTCTTGTAATTCTTATTTCCATCATTTGCAATATTGTTTCGGACTAATTTTCCTTTTTTCACCAAAACTTGTACTTCTTCTTGGCGGCTGGTGCTTTGCCAGGGGGACTTCGGTTTCGTTGTATATCTGGTGATGCTAATACTCTCAACGGTTTATAAAATATCTGCACAATAGAAAACAAACAGACACGGCTAGAATTACATTTTCAATTCAAACCTGTGCCCTTTTATCTTAACAACTGCGATACTAATGTAATGCTATTGATTTCAACATCATCATTAGGTAATATATCGGCTTACCAGTTGTTGATTATCTGGAACCCGTACAATTAGATTATAGACTTCATTAGTGGGTGTGACGTTGGGTCTCAAAATAGGCCGAAGAAATCGATGAAGACCCCAGCCCATGGCTAAATATCTCATTGGAATAAAGTACAGTACGACAGTCACTATAAAAAGTCCAATTACTGTCAACCACGATATAAACGGGATGACCATTCGGAAAGTACTGCAATTCAAATAAATTTAAACCCGATTTACAAAATGTAATTTAAAGTCAAATCAATTTCTCACATGAACCGATTGTGGTTGGGGCTTCTACGCCCAACCTGTCCTCGGAACAAATGAGATTAGTCTTCGAATAAAGTAGTATCCCCACGCTCCGTTTACAGTTTACACCACAATGTGCCGAGAAAGTTTAAGGGCATATCACGATTCAATTCAGTCACTCATCTTATCCTCTCAAATAGTGTAAAGTGTAAGGAAAAGTGTAAGGGAGAAGTTGAATACAGGTAAGTGAATATGAGCGTTATCATATTTATTTTTATCACTAAAATTCGATGTGTTAGTAGTAAATGTAAGGATCGTTTTAAAATTTTACTTTCGAGTACTCTCACAGACTGACGCAATGTCCCCTAAAGCATTCTGCAGTGTCTGTGTGGCATCTTGAACTGCTTGAAGTTTTTGCCTCAAGCTCATCTTCTTCTCATCTCCATCTCCTTGACTATCATCCTCATCATCATCCAAGACGAGTGTTTCATCCTCAGGGAAATCTTCGGCTAGCGGAGTCCCAGTTACCGCACATACCTAGATACAACCATACATCTTTATACCGACATGATTCAATATATACCACCAAATACCTAGGCCGTTTCAACGTTTTAAATATCTACATCTACAACTAACGATAAGTCCAACAGTACAAAGGAATCAGAAGAAAACCATAACGAAAGAAAACAATAATACCTGTGTATCACACTCCTACGATTAGTTTTGGTAAATATTTTACTACTCTAGTATCACTCTATCATACGTACTTTAATTCAATCTTTGCATTTAGAAATTTCAACCCATTTTTCTTCCCTATATTTGGTATAGGTTTTTTTACTATCTCTAACTCTGAGGCCAAAAGGGTCTAAGACAACTTTATTACTGTATGTAGGTAGGTACCGACTTACACACACACTCAAAACTTGCAAATACGTAAGTAGTATTTGAGCTGATAAACTGATAGGTACTTGGTACTGGTACCACGACCGCGAACATTCACACTGTCGTACAAAGTGCAGCAAAAAGTGCTTAATGACCCTTTATCAAGAGTAACATTACATAAAGTAGGATAGCCATAAATGTCACATTTTTCCTCCCAGACTACATTTCATCACAGTCCACGAAAAACCATAAATATTACAAGATGTTCGAGTTGACTATTAAACCCGATTAATATTTTTACACGACTAAGTAAAGGCTACACAGTGGCCCCAAGAATGTCTTTATAGTTCAATGAACACTGACATTAAACTCAGTTGGCACATCATTGCGATCCGGTTGTAAAGTCAACTGACCTGACCAGATGGTCTCTATACAGATATCAGTCCAAGTACTACGATAAGTAAGTAAGTAGGTACATACATACATACAAACAAATGGATCTATTTTCAAGAGAAACTCAAGTTAAAAGTTTAGTTCACACAGAACCCTTCTAAATTCGTACTAAGTTTATTTATTATTAGTTAACTATTCTACCCCTTAAAGTCCTTTACATTATTTCCCGTCACCAACCACCACCGCTTGTTTGTATTTTGACAAAAACCAACCAATTTCAAAGAAGAAAGAAAGTATAACAAATTAAATCCTACTCTCAACTTACACGCGATCCAAAGACGTATAACGCTACGCTCATAATTTTGTGATGAAGTTTCTCGTGTTTCGCAAGCACGGTTATTGAATTGTCGATCGTTATTTGCTATAAAATAAATAAATATAAAAAATAAAATATAACTGAAAAAGATGAAACAAATTCTCACTACGTTGTTACAAAAATAAATTCATTGGCGCTCTCCACATTACAATACAATGAATTGTAGCCCCCGAGTTGTTGTTCAAGTACGGTAGTTTTTGTACAGTAAACTTAACATCTTTTAAACATAAATAAAATTATAAAAGAATTGAATAAAAACTTAAGGTAAATGTATGGAAAGAAATGAATGTATTTAGGTAGTCTAGATGGTTTTTTGTTAGAATTGATAAAGAATTGAAAGATTTTGTCGTTATACCAGCCATTGTCGTAAGATGATTAGCATAAGGAATAGCGGAATCATGTATGGTTGGAATGTGTAGCATAAAACTTGGTATAGCGTTAAAGCTATAGCACTTCTTACTGGATACTCCCATTCCATACAGCTCCTAGAAATCACGAAAGAAACATTGCATTAGTATACACGTCTGGATGAACCCGCCAAAAGGGGATAAACTTGACGTCAAATGAAATATGTTGTCGTAGTACATATACCTACTACAGATTGAGATTGCAATGCATGACATCATTCCCCATATGAATTTTTTTTTAAAAAAAGTAATAATATGATACTACGTAAAAGATACAGTTAAATTCTAAGCCTCTTACTGAATGTATTGCATAATGTCATAGATGCCTACACCGATTTTCCTCAAACGGTCGATATTGAGTAGGAAAACTTCACGCTTGAGCCGAACATCCGGAAGAAGAAATTTTGACTCTGGTGGATCCATGACGCGAATCCCGGCACGAATCTACAATCATAACCCACAAAATTTGATCAATCGCTTTAGTTTTCAAACGTTTCATGTTTTTTCAGTCCATCTGCCCACCTCCGCCCAAAACTCGGTTAAAACAGTGGACCGTGTCAAAATTCCTATAGGAGTAACAAATGGCATTTTGTGGGTGTAGATAGCGTATAATCGGACTTTTATGCGAAGCTGATATGATTTGTAACGTGGTGATGAGGGGAGTCAGAGGGAGGCGAGAGAGAGAGAGAGAGAGAGCATAAAGTCATATAATTACTGTGCCATGTGTACATACTAAATTGGTATGTACGACCTGCTCTTCATTATTCATAACAGACTTCATTGTCAAGATCATAGGCCCCTCGTGTGTATTTACGAATAATGGCATAGAAAAGCAGTGAGGTAAGAATCGAGTTTGAGATGAACCAAGTCATTCTGCAATCGTGAAACTAATCCTAAGACTGTTGCGATGCAATACGTTGCTCATGTTGGTGTGACTGAATAATTTATTCATGAGATTATTTCGCTCGTTGGAACCCAAAAAAATGATAGAAACTTGGCACATTGGCTTGCGTCTATGTATTTTAAAGTTGTAAAGAGTGCTTATGTACTCTTGGTACATGGGAGTGGGGAGTGTGGGGAGAATCTAGTAGATGCTAATATAACGGAACTCCAACGCTATACATTATGCATGGAATGTCACTATACTCACTGCCAACTTGAATTTTTACCTATTACTCACATCCATACGCACATGTTGCAACCTCAAAGAATCTCAAATACCTACATCCATGCAAGTAGGTACCTCTACTCAGTACTTGCGACGAGTACTGCAAAAATCTAGCTGTGGAGTTCAAAGTGTTCGAAAACGATTCCAGTCAAATGTAATATATACCTATACCTATGTAATGTACCTACGCTTTCGTCTTCAGGCTCTCTTTCTTTTTTCTATTTTACTGTGCACGCTCGAAAACTCAAAGGAAATGTGGCTGTATAGCTTGACAGTCCAGATCCTTTCAGAAACTCTTACAGACATGAGACAAATCGAAGGGAATGCTGGCATTACTTTCATCCCTCCCCAATCACGACTCACGACACCATACGACTATTGTGATATCACGATGAAAACACCAGGCAAATTTTACTTGTAATTCGTAATTGTTCTTGAGGTGCATCTTTTTGTGCTCGAGTTTGCTCCGATTTAACCTGCTTCTTTTGACACATAATAATGGACTTGAAGAAAATGCTTTTAGTGCACGATATAAAATATGATGCTCGGTAGTTTGTCTATTGTCACTGTTACCACGTAAGGAAGGATACACAGCTGGAATCAGGGATTGAGTCTGGTGTTGTGACTCTGTGTGACTGGAGTACAGCCACGATGAGAAAAGGTTTCAAAATTACACTACGGTGAAAGTTGCACTCATGATTTAAGAGCAGAGGGACCGCCACTGGTAAACTTTCTGTCGCACACGGTTTTGTTTTTATGTCTGCTCAAGTTTCAGAGTCAACTATTTATTGTCAGAAACAGAAAGTGGAAAGAAAAGAAGGAAAGGAAGAAAGGAAGAAAGAAGAAAAGAACGAAAGCATAAAGTCAAGAAAGCAGTCAAAAGTCACAGGAAAATAGTTATAAAAAATTTCTTACAGGATTCCAGATCAGTTCCATCTCGAGCAAGATCTGTGGGTTATTTCCTCGGGCAGGTCGTACAAGTTTCCTGTCTTTCAGCGTATACCACTTCTTCTCACCATTCTTGATCTTCCACAAAGGAATATTAATTTTACCCAAAAATTCCGTCTTGTGATGACGATCTTCGTCGTACACTGTCACTTCCAGCAACGATGTCACGTCCTTCACGGCAAACGTAAAGATTTTATTCCACATGGGATTCAGGGTTCGATACTCGGTTTGAGTCTGCACAAAGTAATTCATAAGAAGATCAATTAAAGCTCATCCGAACTTAAGTACAGAGGAAATTCTTTTGTTGAACTTGAATCCGAATCAGGAGATTAGGGGATATAAGTATAAGCCCTAAGCCACTGAACATGAAAATCGGAATTGAATTTACTGTAAGAATGTAAGACTACGACACACATTTCCGTCTCGATAAGATCCATCCAAAGTCTTACCTGCAATCTAGCATTTACAAGCTCAAGAACCACGAAAGGATCAGATTTCCCCCCGATGTCTGCAGCAACTAAGCCAGTTGCCTCATACACTTTCACCGTCAGATGACCTACATCCTTGAGATTGTGCAGACTCCTTGTTAGCGCCTGTAGAGCAACCAGTCCAAGCATCAATATCCGCATCAGCACCAACATCAGTCCAAGCATCAGTACCATTTACCGAAAAAACGAGACAATTGATTAGAATGTGCTTTGATTTTTTGCATCTGCGGAATATTCCACAGGGACCAAGTGGAAGAGAGATGCGTGGGAGAAGAGAGAGAAAGGAGAAAAGACGTGGAAAGTGAATGCACTACGAATACGAAAGGGAGAGTGAGATGAAAAACGTACGTATCGACTTTTCAACGTCTTGCTTTCCTCCGTCGAAGGCTTGTAATTCGTTAAATCCGAAATAGTTTCAGCTCCACAAGTTCCGGAAATCGTTAGAAGTAATGAGACTTCCCCCGGTCCATCTTGCAATGGGAACGCTAGTACGTGCGTGAGTTCTTTATCTAGGAGACCAATGTCTATAGAGCATCGTCCAATATGGTCACGACTAAAGGCTTCATCGAAAATTTGAACTTCAAGAATTTGTGGTTGTCCTTCATACAAATAAAAGTCAAACTGTTCACACCATTTTGGATATGTGGTACGTGGTACAGTTCTTGATTTATACTTCTGGTTTCCTAATCTGCAACGATTCCAAACACCAACCACACAATTCGTATTACACAATATGCATTATAATTATTACTCCCCCGAAGGATTTCCAGGAATGAGTAAAATAAAAATTATGTTTGGAGCTCATAAGAAAAGGGAATTGGAAGAATTTAAAACTTATGAATTGGAAAATGTATATATAGAAAGGAAATTGAAAATCGAACCTAAATTTTACAAAGGCATCCATTATAATACGATCTTCTTTATCCTTTGACAAATTTTTAGCTTCTAGCAAGAGAACAGTGAGAACACTGCTCCATATCTGACTCTTTAATCTTCTCTGCGAATCAGCTAATCTTGCTGATGACTGACCATCTGTCAACCACTATCAAACCAACCGCACAATCAACCACACGGAACTCTGAATAATTTAAATATTTCGGGAGAAACTAGTCGCTATAGCCTTTTGGCATAACTTCCAAAGCAGTGTGCATTTCTCGTCCAAGCATACATATAAAAGTACTACGTATCCGTGCGCTTGAGTACAAATCCATACTATCCGACTATTCCACATAGTCATACATATTATGTAAGTAATCATTTTAAAACATTCGCCTACGATCTCCACTAGGCAACAGTTAAGCCATTCCAACTAGTCTTTTACATGTATTTCAATGCACATCATACCTTTCTCGTGCGTCACTGGTGGTTTTAAATGAGAACGAGTCATAAAGTAAAGTAAATTAAATTAATGTAATATTAAACTGTAAAATATAAAAAGAGAATGAAGCCCCACTCACTCTTTCCTGGAGTGAGCGACGAAAAGATTTTCTGAAGGAACTATCGAAATTTTTATCCGGCGGTGCAAGCAAATCGGTTGGTGCTGCGGCTTTTAAGGATGCTACCGGTGCGTCACCCCTATTAATCGTGTTTAAGTCTGGCGACTATATAAGACATTCATTCCGTGCGAGAAAACAAAATTAAATATTACATTAAAGAGCTAAATCGTTATTGTGTGTAGTTGTGACTAAACTCTACATTAAATTTGCAGCACCTTTATCTGTCCCAAAATCCAATGTAGCCACAAGCATGCACGCATGGTAAATGTAAACAGTCAACAATTAGATAAAAATGTGAAATTGAATTGCAGCCCAGCGGCAAACTGTAGAGCAGCTTATAAGCGTAGGTAAGTAATGAAGCAATTACTTACCCACCATTCAAACAAACAAGACAGCCACGAAATGAAAAGGAATAAATATGATTCATAATACGTACAATCTCTTTCTCTTCAATAGTCCGAGGAATAAGTGTTACATTAACAAAAATTTCTCCCATAGTTTCACCCGCTGCTGGCTGATTAGAACTGATGGACTCGGTGAGAACTAAACTAAGCTCTTGTGGTTTATTGGGTGGGAGACGACTCACGTCCAGCGCTGTCATTCCCATGAAATCATCTTGAAATCCCCAATCGTAATCAAATACCTTGAAAATGCCAAAGAAAAACATGGGTAAATATAGATACTTTGCATCTTTCAACACCATACCTTCACTTCCTTCACTTCCTTTTGATTGCAAAAAAAAAGAGGAAAAAAGCATGATTTATAAGATATGTCACTCAATATCCAATCTTGGCTTCTATGCACACATATCGGCGTAACAAAAATAAAATGGATAATCCAAAAAAGAAAAGAAACTTTGAGAGTTGTGGCTATAAGCCTGTAATAAATTGTGCTTGTAGGTGTATGTAGGTAGGTAGGTTAGGTACCTATACCTACATAGCGGAACAAACTTGGTCTTGGTACCTACATATGTATATAGCCGTATATGTATATCAGAGTAAAAATCAAATGTTGAAAGTGTAGATGAAAAGCCGTGCACCACTGCACTGAAAGTAGGTACTTGAGGCAGAGGTAGAGAGAGTGCACAATTAGGTATACTCGTGTTGACATACTAACTGCTTCACTGTTTGTCCCAAGAATCCTTGATTAACTCCTCCAAGGCTAAATAAATATTATTAGCTCGTTGAATCCTATTATTCTTTGTGGGAGACGAGTTTGCCTATCAAACATTGACTCAGGGCATTAAGTGGATGCGCAAGTAGATCTTAAGTCAAGTACCGGGGACAAATCAACGTCTTTGTTTGTGCTCTTTCTCAATTTTCTCTCCTTTCGAATCTTCAGTGATCAGGCCTCCATATTTCCCTCCTCAGATTCACTAACTTTCAGCATACCAAAGTCGGATTCCCAACCATCAATATACCGCCCTTCAACTTTCGAGTCACTTTTCTTTGTCACAGCACTATGTACATACATAATTGGCCGTATGTATATTATGTACCTATCCACGCACGCCGTGAATAATAAGCAAAGATTCATAATGCCCAAGGACTGGCTGATATCAGGACGATGAAGGAGCAACAGCCTCAGTCAACATTTCAACGTCACATATCTAATTACATTTTTTTCTAAATATAATTAATCCAATTCCCAAATTATAAAGTCGGTTCGTAGACATAATTTAAAAATGGGAGTTTAATTTATAGTGAAATGTACAGTGCAAAAATATTACCAGCATCCACTCTCACTCCCTTTTACACTGGATTCGGAATTAGAATAGAAATTCAGCTCAAGCCTTCTTGTAATTAATGAGAAGTGACTTTAGTATGGACATGTGCAATTATTATATACCCAAGTATAGAAACAAGTTAGACCTGAATTTGGACTTGGATTTGGATTTGAATCGCAATGGATAAG
>JAAXYX010004674.1:0-11998 GCA_036851915.1 Ptenothrix huangshanensis
TCACGCTGATGAGGGGGGGAGGGGGTCAAAATTTAGCGTGACAGCCAGATCCTTTAACATTACAAAATCGCCAAAATAGCGTGACAGGGGGGAGGGGGGGTCAAAAAATACGCCTTTTTAGCGTGACGTACTTTATGACCGCTCCCTGTTACACTAGATATAATCGACGTATGTAAACTGGCCTACATTTAAATCATTCCTGGTTACGCTACTTTCCCTAATAAGTCGTAAACTATAGATTACACTTTTCTAATGTAGCAGTAATGATTCGAACAAGTTTTCTGAATAACAATACTTTAACATACTGTGCTTTTGCAACCCAAGGTTCGTAAATCCGTGAGGTATTTTTTACCAAGATTCACGGGTAAAAATGCATGATTTCAAAGTCAGCTGCTTGAACCGAATATGTTATAAGAATTTGAATATTATTGCATGATACAAAATAAAAATGTCAAAAATCCAATCACAAATCATTAACAACCTTTTACAAAAAATCTGAACAAATTTTTTTAATTTAAAAAAGCATATTTATATTAAGAAAGCAACAAGAAAAGTAAATTTCAAAAACAAAGCTAAAATGATGCAATGTAACAAACAAGCTGAAAAATTAATTAAAATTTATAAATAACTATAAATTTAGCAACACTTGGTGTTTGTTTATAATCCATTTTAAAATTATTTTTATTTATTTTCCATTTTCAAAATACACCAGAATTATAAAGTTGCATGTTAAACATGCTAATTTATTTTAAAAAATTCATAATTAAAAAATTAAAAATAAAATTTGGGAATACGAATCAAAAAGTGTTCTCACTAGCGGCTAGTGAGTGGTAAAACAATTCCTAACCGTGTTTATTAAATCTAAAATAAAACCGGATTTTTTAAATTTGGACAATTTTTCGGAATTTAGCTGCTGAAGAGCAGAAAATAAAAAAAAGTATTCAATATAAGCCTGAATCTTTTGTGCCTACGACCAACATCTTCAGTTTGCATAAAATCTTAGGAAAGTAGTATTGAAAAAAACAACAGAATTTTTAAGCGGCGTGAATTCATATCTGAATCTGTTACGTTGGCAACGTACGCGTACAGTGAGTACTGCGAGTAATTCAAAAGTTTGTTTCCACACTTTGCGTGGCCATACAAAAATAAAAAAACAATTTGTTAATCATGTTACTTTATAATTTTAATTTGCAACTGCAATCGCATTCTCAGTATTTTGATTATTTTACTTTTGAGAAAACAATATTTCGGGGTTGAACTGAAGTAGCATCCACCAGGCTTCTCTAGTTGTATTACTTTTCCATTAAAAGGGATGCCATGTCCTTTCCTTCACCCCAAAAACCGTTATATTACTGGCCCGTTTTGTCTAAAATCAATTTTTGTTTAACATACTCCTATTATTTTGTCTGGTGTTTATTCTTAAACCTTATTACAAGGCATATTTAAACAACGTCCAAGTTTTTCGTTTATAAAAAAACTAGCCACTACAAAGTTGTGGAAAATATTGCCGCGAGTATTCGCGTTCATTACTAATGCTATCGCTATCGCTACTCATCATGAATTGCGTGGCATTGTTACTGTTTTGCGTGATTTTTTTGTTTCGTAGCAAGTTTAAACGTCACTTTTGTAAAACCTCATTCACAATTTTAGGTTTTATAAATTGATAAATAATTAAAAGGATCTGAAGTTTACATTTTTTAATTGGGTTTGGTCAAATTCTTTCATACGAAATATTAGCGCAAGAAAGAAGATTACGTGTCCATTTTTCTGAAGGAATCAAATAAATCTCAAATTTTCAAAGGTTTTGAAATTAGTGTTCGTATTTTTTTATTTACTAACAAGACAGTTTACTACATTTAGTACTAATTTGACTCCATAAACTAAGTGTTTAGAAGGCATCACAATGATAAAAACTTTTTGAATTCAGATGCTAAAGTGTACGAATATAAATTTTGTATAAAATCACAGTACGTAGAGTTTCACACATTTTATCTTTAGGCGTAGGGATCTTATCCTACTTTACAAAAATACCTATAATTATTTGGAATATGCTTCGTTTCTACATTTTCAGCTTGCTATTGTGTAACAAACCTAAAGACGGGTTAATTAAGAATGCGTTAAGTTCCCCCGTCCAAAACCATTCTTTATTATAATTTCCATTTACACAATATTTAAAATAAAAAAAAGCAACGATTACAAGTAGTTTTGCAAAATCACAATATAACTAATTTGTTTTTTGTTTCAAAATGCTTATTACGGAAGTGCTTACTTTGTCAAGAATGCTTAAATATTTCCAAGCTGGCAATGCTCATGAACAATTTATTTAAGGAAATCAACTCTACCAGCATTGAAAACTAAACATTTGAAAAATTGCATACGTGTCGAATTCTGCGGTTTTGAAAAAATACTATTTTAAACACCGCTTAACAAATAATTTTTTTAGAACCGAATACAATCAATATGTAGAAAATAGCAAATCTAATTTATAAAAATCAAACGGCTGCGAAAAAAATCCCAAAATTAAGTTTTCATTAGGTATTAGTGAGCTACGGTTTACAAATGTTCGTTTAATAATTATATTAATTTATAAAAAAAATATAATAATCATAGTTTTAATATTGAATTTAAAGCTCGACAAGCATTGACATTTTTTCAAAAGTGCAACGATTTCAAGAGACCTTATTGCATAGTGCATTTGATCAACGTCCAAGTCTTTGATTTTAATCAACCTCAGCCACTAGTAAGTAATTGTTAAACACTGTAAATGCCAAGCGTATTTACGCCTATATACGCTTTAAACAGACCTTTATACTAATAAAAGAACTTAATAAAGAAGGTTTGGATATTTCAGGCGGCGTCAAGAAAGCGCAAGTGCTTTAAATTAAAAAAAACCAAATGTAAGCAGCGGGAAAATTTGAACGCCTTAATTTCATGAATTGCAGTTTTGCCACATATTACATATGCGCTTTGGCTTCTCAATGACACCAAAAAATGTAAATCGGCAAAAAATGGTTAAATGAAAAAATGTGAAGAGTTCAAATAGTTTAAAAATGTTTCTGCATGTGTAAAACAAGCTTGATTAAAATTCGTATCAATTAAGAACGGTATCATTTAAAAAACAAAAAAATATTCCGTAAAATAATTATGTACACAAAGATAATTAAATAGTTTAAAGAAGCATAAAATTGAAAACCATTGTGCAACAAGTCAGTTATTAATTAATTTTTTTGATTTTTATCATAAAGATGTTGTTTTCTGAAGGTTCATCAAAATTTGATCTATCCATTTTTAATGATTAAGGATACATTTTGTTCCATATTTGTGGAAAAAAGCTGTAATCTTTAAAACAAAAACAAAAGCTTTCTAACCCTAATAACATAAGAAAATTTTTTTAGATTGCTTTTCAAAAACAGTTATAAGTGATTGTTGGCAACGAAATGAACGCATGTAAATTCTGTTACTTGTTCTTTCGTATATATTTTACCTAAGTAATAAGTGCATCTTTTGCAGAATTATGAACGGCAAGGTATAAAGACACGATTAAAATAAATAATTGATTTAACGTCGGGTAAAAATTAGATTTTTTAAATTTGTAAACTCTGGCAGATGGATACTGTATGTATTTTGTGCTCAAGTGACGAGTAATGGGGCAAAATTTATTAAGTCCAGTTGGGGTAATTTTACAAGAGCCACATATTTTTGATTTCAGGGAAAAAACCTAAAATTCAAGGAATAAGTCAATACAGCAATGAGGTTTACCACTGACATTAATGCGCAAAATCAAACGCTAAGTACCTACATCAACAAAATCAAAAAATTTTAATTTCTGACGCATGCATTTGAATACTACATTAAACGTATTTTTTAAACTAGCTTCACTTTAATTGGAAATTTAGAAACACTTTTTAAAACATTTTGTTGCATTTTAATTTTTTAATGAAGCTAAATAACTGACTATGTTAATTTTAGGTAATTATTCTAAGCCTGAAATGCCACGTGTCAAAAGATGCTCTCAAAAATTATATCAGTATTATAAAATATATTTTGCCATCACTTCCATTCACTTAAAATCATGACGAAAAACGACCTTTTTTCCAAAGCTGACCGACTTATATTTTTTGAACCAACTGTGGAATTCAATAAAATATTTTTTTATGTACTAGAGCAAAAAAGGTAGAGGCGTTTCGTAATTCGCAGTGGTGAAGATACATGATTAAAAATGGCGCCATTTTAGATTATGAAAGATTATTTTTTGAAAATTCAAAATCCGTAATTTGATTTGATTGACGTTGAACTTATTCTTTGTTGTTAAACATAACATTTCTAACGCTTTTGAAAACAAAAGATTGTTTGGTGGTAACAGTTTTACAAATAAAATCAATAAGGCTGTACCCGATGCCTTACAGTACTTACGGTTTCAGTTCTTACAGTATGATTGGCAAGGGAATTAAACAAAAAACGGAATCCGTAAGGATTTCAAAAAGCTGCACCCGATGTCAAAAACTTTACGGATTTTTTTTCAAGGTCAAGGGGGAGGGGAAAATGAAATTGGATCGTGGGAGCGCTAAAAACCACATGACTGGGTACTTTCGACCATGCTGGCTCTGAATCTGCCTTTAGTTTTGTTCTAGGATCAAAATTTTTTGAAAAAAGTCAAAAATAAGCTTTGGCTTTGGCGAGCCATATAAGAATAGCGATAGCCAAAGCTAAAACTTATTTTTGACTTTTTTCCCGTTGACGTCCCTACGGGGATATCTAGACTTAGCTTGTGTTCAAAACGAATTATTCAGTACTGGCTATGGCTTTTCTAATTATGTTTTTTTTAAATTTAAAAAAATGTCTAATCAGAGAGTCTTTAGTTTAGTTGCAACAAATGTGTCCAACCATAAGGGATGCTTAGATCCCATTCGCGGAGTCGAAGCTTGTTTGATTGCATGTTCGTGTTAAAAAAAATTTCACGGGATATATTTATTTGATAGCATCTCCAATATCTTTTAATGAAGATACATATTTAAATTCAATTACATACATTGTTTATTCCAAATATGTTGATCTAAACATTTGTGTAAGCAGCACATTCAAATCGCAGTACCTGAAGGCAATAATGGTTTTACAATTTTGAAAAAGTTAAAATATAATATAAATTTTAAATCGAAAAGGTGTAACCTGTTTCCCTTCAAGCGTTCAAAATTTTAAAATATAAAAATACCGTAAAGACATTAGGCTTAATAAAATTTTAACAGCAAAATTCCTTGAATCAATTATTTGTTAGATTTTAAATTTGAACACAAACTAAACGGTTTTCGTAAGCGAGATTTTACAAGCATCTACCGATATCGAAGTAAAAAAAACGATGACAATCATTCCGACGAAACTTTGGTATCCACGATGTCTTCGTTGATTACTGCAACAAAAACAGAGTGGTTTACTAAAAGTGACGTTGAACTACCTTATAACTGTTCCAGAACTTAAAAATAAGCTTAACCATATTTAAAAACTGAATTTTTATATTTTGTTCACATTTCGTATTATTGATTTGTTTTAAATCTAGATGGTGCTACCCGCCATTAAAACGGTTTTTTTAAATTTTTAAAACATTGAAAATGCTGTTTATTAAAATTTTACCAAAATAATTATTTTTTGAGCTCAAAATGATTTTATGCTTTTTGAAAGTACATTTATGATAGAATGTAATGCTCTTTTTAAAAAAAATGGTCCACATATGTTTTGACCCTTCAAATACTAAGTAAGAGTCATATTCTGTATTTCAAATTCCTTTAAAAATCTTTAGTAATTTGGGCGTTCATAAGCTAACATATTTTTGAAAGCGTTTTTAAAATTAAAGCTTAAAGCTCAAAATGTTAGCTCAAAGTACTAATGATACTTTTTTGGCTAAAAAATGCTAAAAAATATGCTTTTTTGGCGCTCCAAATGCTTTTTTAGCTTTTGATGTTATTTGATTTTTTTTGCATTTCTGGTCTAATTAACCTGAAACATTATGTAGCATTTTTGCAAATCTCATACCGGGAGATCCACCTAAATAGCCCTTTTTAAATTTATTCTTACGGTTGCATCTTTTAACGAATCTTAACGCATTATATACTGTTTTATTATAAAGAATTTTCAAAACATTTTGATAGTGTGCATTCTTTTCGTTATGGTTGACACTCTCATGGTTAAAAAAATAGAAAAAAAATCCGCACTTTTCTCGTGGTTTTAAGCACCATAGATTGTATGTATATAATATTTTAACTTTTTGCATTGCTTATAAATGGTAAACAAACAACATGGTTTCCGCAATGAATACTGGGAACTAACCTGGATTAATTTGTAATCCTTTATACAATTTATTTCCTGTGCGGCGTGTATCTGAGTTTTTGTACTAGGAACGTAATGTATTGCATTTTAAAATTTAGATTTAATAAAAATTTCCTGAAATTTGACAGATTTTTCTAAAAAACCTATGGTCATAATAATAAAGTGCGTAATTTAAGACCACAACACTTGCAAATTTGAAGATTTTTAAATACACATAAAAATCGTAGGTTAAAAATTCAAACAACTTCGTTTTGAAAAAGTTCAAAATTTTAAAACTGCAATATTTCAAGAAACCATACGTTGACCTTATGTGACTTTTGACCCTGATTATTTTGGAATTTCCTAAAAATGCACCCCAGTTTCATGTTGATCTATGCTTACTAGACTACTATGATCATGTGGATATGTTTTTATTGACTTCAACCTAATATCAGAGTGACATTTTAATATGTTCCCTTGTTAGAACTACACATATTTTTTATTTGGATCACATTTGTTTCCAAAAGTGTTTAGATCAAGCGTTTTTGTGAAGCTGGCTATTATTCCGTTTTAACTTCCATTGCAGGCGTGTTTTGCTTTTTTGCATTAATAAAAAAACTTTAAGCCGTAGTTCTGCACTTGGATTCAAATACTAACTAAACGCAGGCTAATATTTAAAAAATGAATTGCTGGTCTGATTTGTTCCTACACGGTTTTGAAAAATGCAGCTTGAAGAGTACATAAAATTTTTTTCAGACCAAACGTGACCATAAGGAGAATTCCTAGTTTGAAGAAATGACAAAACATATTTTAAATTTTGATTTTATAGGACTTTCAAACTCAAGGTATTTAAACAAGAAAAGTGATTTTGAAATTTTGTGTCTTTTTACAAAACAATGCGTTTTCGTTGCACGATTTGCAGCAAACTTTCCCATTCAAGCGATTCTTTTTTGTTAGGGTTTGGCAGCCGAATCTATGTCATTAACTACGCGGCATTATTATTGTAAATAAATCGTCTCCCACGAATCAATGTAATATGACACAAATGCAAAAGAAACTTAAAAATCTTACATATAATTCTTTATTATTTTAAGTCGCTTCGGAAATGAAAAACTTCGTAAGTAGCGTAAGATGGAGAAATGTTTTGGAATGCAGTTCTTTCAGACTAAATCCAGCTTCCAAATGATACAGTTTAAAATTCTGTCATTCTTAGCACATTTTGAAAAGATGTTTTGACCATTTTGAAATTAGAAAAATATTTATACCATCCTACATTGGGGCAGGTTCCTTGTTTGGCGGCCAAAAATCGATATTTTTGAATCTTCAAATCACAAGTGAGAATTTTATATATCTGTACATGAAATAGAATTGTCTGGACATCTCAAAAATCAACATGGTTTTGGCAAGTGGGTATTAGTTGACTTTCTATGAAGCTCCAAAGTTGAACTAGAAAAAAAAGTTCAAAGCAATTTAATTGGAGAAACTTTCGTGGACATAAACTTATGTGAGCACTCTTGAGCACACCCATTTTGTAGAGCTTTTTAAGTACTATCAGGTGTAGAAAACTTAAAAATCGGAAATTGTCGAAACAGTTCACAAATGGAGGTTTAAAATTAAACATAATCAACAGGAAAAGGTACAACCGGCGTCAAGGTGCTGTGGAATGAAAATTGCTAAACCTTAACGCAACAGTTAATTTATCATTTATAAGAGTTAAATAGCAATAAAGTTAAGAACACCGCTCTAATGAGATCTATTATGGGCACGTTTTTAATTTTATCCTTTGAAACGGGGCTTTTTAGAAAACGCAGATAATGCAGTCAAAGTTTTACAGATTTTGAAGTAAATCCAATTGACCTCACTTTAAGTTCTGTTTATGCTTTTTATTCTTTAACTGTTATTTTTGCACCATACTTATCTATTTAAACGACTATATTTGCATAAATTCATTGAATACGATTTTTGGCCGCTTTGCATGGACCTTGCCCCATAGTGCATCCGGGTTAACACAATATTATGACCAAATATTGTATATTAAATATAATTAATATTATTAACACACTTTTACACGCCTACGGTTATTTTTTTGATAAAAAGTAATGAAAACCATTTGTACTAAAACATTCGAACTGGTGATGTGTGTTGAGTTTAAACGTCGGTTAAAAAGAAACTATTACTTTCTCAAATAATGGGAAGAAATTACGTGTTTCTTTTGATTTATTCAGAGATATTTACCTCATCATTGATCATTAAATCATTGATAAAAACTTAAGATTTATAATTGCCTAGAATTTTCAGCAATTTATTTTACTAATCATTTTCAGACACGGTTTTTACAACTAACCATAAGACTAACTTGAACTTCAGGACAATTTTTACAGTTCGCAAATTGCTTTGAAACCTTTGCTGCTTTCCTGTAATTACATGTTCCCGCTTAAAAGCATTTATACTGTTTTTAACTACTTTTTCAAGGTTTTCCGTTAAAAAAAACGATCAGCAGTGTGAACACTTCAGAATTTATAGTTAGATGTCACCACGGCTTTTACGTACCTTATGGTTTGCAGAAGAATTTGGATTGTACCTTGAATATACAAATGAAAAATTTATTTTTCAAAGATCTAAGCGGCGTTGAAGTTCTGGTGTTTATTATTTATAACAAAACAAAATGTTTGTCAATTTTTTATTTCAATAACTACTTTAACCACATTCCTATCCTGTAAAGTTACATTCCCACATTATGATTTTAAATTCCAAATTTTACATTAGATAAAACGGATCTACAAATTATCAATGCAGGCTGGATTGTCGTTTAAAACAAAGCTTCAATATCCCAAAAAATGGAAACGGTTAAAACTTTATTCCTTTAAACAATTAACAATTGAGACTAAAACAAATGAAAGAATGTATTTATCTCACTTGTCGAATAGAAATAAATATGATTAGTAGGAATTTAAAATGTAAATTAGTATGTAATTGTTCACCTTGTTGTTTAAATTTAAATCCTGATGTATTTTACCAGAGTTTTGTCATAAATCTTCGGCTTGCCTATACGCTTTGTTTGAGTAGATTTAAAAAGAATAAACAAAGCAATTAATTGCATTTCACACTTGCTGTTTTGTACAAGACACTTTGAGTGCTGACTCAACTTGTGCATCTTCCGTAACCACATAAACTTTGCGCAATAAAATGAGTCCTCTAAATGTTTTAATTTATATTCTTCAACGGGCTGAACCTTACGTACGCCGTAAATCAACATAAAATTATTTCAGTAGTCGGCATTAAAACACTTACGTTTTGAACTTTCATGATTAATTTTGGCTGAAAAATAGTTGTATCTCTACAAATAAAATAAATCTCGTAAATTATATCCTTACAAATGTTATGTCTTATGCAACATGTATCTGCTTTTGGATGCATTACTAAATATGTGCCTCCAAATGCATGAAATCCTTCATAAAAATAAACTGTACATATGAATTGAACGTCAACACAAATAATGCGAAACATTTGCGTGGCCATTGGTCTGCTTTCTCAATTTTGCGAGTTTAATAACTCCAGTGCAAGAAATCAAATCGAGAAATTTAAACATTTTGCCGCTTTTAGTGATTTAAATGCTTTACTTGATATAATTATATAAACTCGTATACAAGTTTCAAAACAAAATGCGAGTTTTTTTTATACATTTCTACACAAGAAATTAAAAGCAGGAGAAAATAGCAAAGCCCAGATACTTGCAGGTTTAAAAATTAGTGCTCCGTCACCCGTCACAATCTGTCAAGCACTTTTAATACCGCTTTCTCAGATTTTACACGAAACAATTTTTTGCACAGTTTAACGCCACCCACCTTTTTTTCTCTTTAAAATTTGTTTATTCTAAAGCTCATCTATGGTCTTTGTCTCTACAATACAAATATAACAATTTCAAACAACTGATAGTAAGCAGTGAATGTAATATCTGACCAAAATATTGATGTTCCGAAGACAGTGATTCCGGCAAAAATTTGAATTAGAAAATTTTTCAAATTTCGTATTTGTTAAACTAAATGGCGTTAAAATTAAACACACTATACCTAAATTGCCAAAGGTGGTGACAAAAATTTAAATTGTTTAAAGTAAACGTGACCTAAAAGACCTAACGAATATAAAAAGATTTATTGTTATAACCAGCGTCTTGAATTAAAATGGACTCAATAAAACATAAAAAAAACAAATTCGACAGCTACAAATTTACTTAGATCCGAAGCGGAATGTAGTTTTCTCAATTTTAATTTAAAGTAACTACCTTGCGCGACCTTACCTACAGCAATTGGCGCTTGCATTTTTTTCATTCTATTTTGTATATAATTATACTACTTTTAAAGAGCCTGCAAGTCTGTCTTTAATTAATTTGCGGAACAATTTTCGAGCATGAATGAAATTTTAAAATGCGTTTTGTAATCTTTTAGCTTAATTATAAATACCGGATATTTTTTAAAAATGGATACTAAAACACATTAAAGGTAAACAGAAACCAAATATCAGTAATAACAAGAAATAATAAAGATTAAATGCGACAATTATTGAGTTAAGAAAAGATTTCTTTTTCAAAAAGGAATAATAACATGAGAAGTTTTAGAGCCACGTACACATTAGTTCTGGTGAATGGTTCGGCAAAACCATTTTATTTCAATTGCTCTGCTTTTTCTTTTCTTGTTACCCAGGTTTTTTTAAACTGTCAATATTCAAACAAAAATAATACGTTGTATACCCAAATTCAGAAAATGTGTTCTTTAGACACTATTTTTAGGTAGACATACTTTTGCAGCTGCACTTTTTCTTCCTGGGTAATGAAATTCAACCTATAGTATCCCATTGTACTGATTACCAAATACTTTCAAACGAATGGCGTCAAACTGTGACAAAAAACTATGCAGTAACTGAATTTTTATGTTTTTATCGTGCTTCCTTTCCTCTTTTTTATTTAAAGATTGACTTTTTAAACATATTTTTGTAGTATTGTATTTGTAGAACATGTCTTATTGTTAGTAAATTAGGTAATATGTTTTTAAGCTGTATTTCTTTTGGATTATTGTTAAGGTCTTCAAACGGATTATGGGAACTTTCCAAAAGTGCCATAATTTGAAAAAATACTGCATTTCGAGTAAATTACATAAATCCGATTTTCCACCGAACGAGATCAAGTTTTATCATTTATTTTTTTTTATTTTATATGCATGTAAACAATTAGCTACAGTTCATTTTGGAAAAACCATGAACCAAATTAAATCGACTTTAGCAATTTGGTAAAAAATACTGGTTTCGCTACTTACTTAAAACTTGTTAATTTAATTTCTATCTTAATGGGAAATATGAAGATGTCGCGGAAGATTTGGACTCAAAACATTTTTTTTTGTCTTGGATTATGCTTATGGAGCGTTAAATGATTTTCTTTTCACTTAATACAGATTGTTTAAAAAATAAGTTTACGCTGTCACGTAAAAACCTAAACATATATAATAATAACTACATACAAATAATAAATTAATTAATGACTAAGAACTAATAATAAAAATCTAACACCTAACGAACTAACAACTAAAACTTACCTTTTAAACCATCGTCATCGTCATCGACATCACCATCAGCATCGATTCCCCTCTCCTCGTCTCCATTCACCACCTGGAATAAAAAATAAAAATAAAAACACTTACATTAATGTCTA
>JAAXYX010004675.1:0-11998 GCA_036851915.1 Ptenothrix huangshanensis
ATCTAGCTTCTTGTTTCAACAAGTACAAAGACCGAACTAACTTGAAATAAATTAAAAGCGAAACGCATAAATGAGTTTGGAAATTCTTCGGCTGACAATGTAACATTTATTTACATTGTTCAGTGAACCGATTCGTACTTGGATAAAACCGTAATTACTACTGTTAGTATACAAAGCAACTTCCTATTTATTCCCATTTATTTTTGACATATTTTGAAAACGTATGAGCGAAAGTGAAAAAACAATCAAAACATGTATGATATATAAATTTGTCATATATTTTTTGATTGTTTTTTCACTCATTCCAAAAAGGTCTAATTTATATTTTTTACTCTTATTGAAAGCTTCCAAGTTTTATTTTTTACACATTTCATAAACGTATGATTTTTTTTACACATTGAAAATGTCTAATTTATTAGGACCTTTACGCGCTTTAATGTAAAGGTCAAATTTTGATTTTTTACTCATTGATTAAGCATAGGATTTAGTTAAAGTTACATTTACATGTTGATCTTTAGCACGTGGATATATACCGGAATATGCCTTGTCCTTTTTTGTTGCTTTGGATTCGGAAACATCTCAATCTCAATCGTACAGTAATATTTTATGCCATACCATATTCAGCCTTCTNTTATAAAGGTCAAATTTTGATTTTTTACTCATTTTGACAACGTTTAAGCATAAGATTTAGTTAAAGTTACATTTACAAGTTGATCTTTAGCACGTGGATTTATACCGGAATATGCCTTGGCCTTTTTTGTTGCTTTGGATTCGGAAACATCTCAATCTCAATCGTACAGTAATATTTTATGCCATACCATATTCAGCCTTCTTTCCTGCCGTAAAAGATTCCACGTTGGTTCCTATGACTATGAATGAAGATATAACATTTTGCAAAATGTCCATTATGTTAATCTTTGAAAGGATGACAAAACAACGACAAGAACAGACAGACAGCAAAGAAAATCAAAGGCAAAGTAGAGGCAAAGCAAAGGCAAAGCAAAAGGAAAAGGAAAGAGAAGCAACAGTGTACTATAAAGTGGAGTGGGTATTTATGAAGGACTCCTCGACCGAGTATGAAAGGAGAAAAGGATACACGATTTAAAATTCCCCTTGTTCACATTCAACAACGACTCGACATTTTGTGTACCCAGCAATTCAGAAAGAGAATTTCCGCATCCTCATTGTATATATAATTGGTACACAAAGGGTCTTTTAAAATGTATGACAATATCTTTGTTGTATTCTCTACTCCAAGTCCAAACTCAAAACTCTTGTTTCCTTGTACAAAACACAATGCACATAGTTCTATACACTCTTTACATTCTACATTACACAATCACACCAGACCAAAGCAAAGCAAAGGAAAAGCAACAGTAGCAGTAACAGCAAAAACCAAAACGAAAGCAAAAGCAAGAGCTTAATGCCCGTTCTAGTTCCGTTGCACAGCATTATTATAATTCTTACTAACCGTAACAATTTTGCAATTTTCAACCTTCATACATGGGCTCATAGAGTATTCCTTTAGCATGTCATGTCCATGACCATATAATGCACATTGCTGGATCCTGGATATTGGATATAAATAACCTGAAGAGTTCATGGAACAGTAATACAGTATATCTTTGTATCGTATGTATGTAGTTGGGCTTTGATACTTTAATCATATTCCAAACTCATATTTCAAGCCAAAGCAAGGTCTAGCAAGTACCAGCAAAGGAAGATGTTCACTATGTAGTTTCATTCTGTATCGTCGTCTAGACTAAACCATTCGGTATCAGCGTCAGCATAGGTAAGGATGAATGTACAATGTACTGTTCAGTAATAATAGAATAGGTAGGTATACAACGCACATATCTATACATAAACACATTACATGCATGCAAACACTTTTACACTTTATATAAACTAGGCAGAAGGTTTTAAACAAGTTGGAAGACGGAAGAAAACTGGGGAGCGTAAAACGGGCAAATGGGAAGGAAAAAGCAAGAAAGCTTCTCGGCAACAACTCTTTTAACTCATATTCATACACAACCAGAACTATCACGTAGCTCGGGTTCCTTTTCCTCCTACTCCTACCACGTAAGTACATGCTGTACAGGAACACCGTTTGGTAAAATAGAAGCACAAAGTATCTGAGTGTAATGCTAAAGCTGCTTCCAAAGTCCGTTTGCATAATTTACAAGAGCATATAAATCAATAGAGAGGCGCAGAGAAACAGAAAATATTACAAGTATTCGTATAAGTAAGTGAGCGGCAGTAGTCCCGGTAGCAGTACTAGAAGCAGTGTCAGTGCCATTGCCGTAGTTATCTTGGTGGAATTGCATCGCAAATAGAGGATGCAGTCTCGATGCTCTCGAGTCATGCATTTCAAACCTTGTCTTGCCAGATATTTGTGCAGATCTGTCAAGAGCAAAACATATTCACTTTGTCTTTCGGTTTATAATTACCTATAAACGCAATTAGGACACAAAAAAAGTCTGCGTAAAATAAAAATAAATCAAGTTACAGCAACGTTTTCTATTACGTTTTGAATGCAATTCAAATGCGTTTATAATTAGCTTGATGACGAAATAATTCGAAACGTGTTTTATTTTTACATTTTTTGAAACCGTATTTTTGAAAAAGTTACGCTTTTTAAAAATGCTCATTTTTCATCTTATAGTTAGAATTTTTTTAAGCTTTTATTATTTTTATTTGTTAGCTTGTTTCAAAACGTCCGTTTGGCTCGCTTTACTTCAAAAATGTTTTCCCTAGTTTTTTAAAGCTATCCGCGTTTTGTCGTGTTTGTTAATTTCTACCTTGACTCTACTCCTAAGTTGTTTGAAAACGACTATGAACTTTACACGAGACCGAGATTGCAATCTCTAATCGTATCGGATCGTGCATTGCATCGCACCATATCGCGTTGTACATCGGAAGGATACATTCCATTGAGTTTTTGAGCAAAAGCAAAGCAAAGTTGGGGGTAGTGGTGATACAAGTGTATGTGAAAATCGGAGTGTCATATATAACATTCTTGAAGAGACAAATAATGTTATATGTAATTTTCCTTAAAAGCAATCCATGTTAAATGTGTTCTCTTCTACAAATGCAAACCATGCTAAATGTCTATTCCAGAGTTTATTGCGTTTAACATGGTTACATTAGTCGAAAAACGAGTATAGCAGGGATTATTGCACTGAGGAAAAATGGCTTCTAACATGGTTTGCATCTTCAAGGACGACAATATTTTAGAAACTTTAACGATAAACTACTGACTACTGTGTAAGGCTATGGCATGGTTGGTGTTGGTCCTGGCCCTAGTTCTGTTACTTACTCGATGGAACCCCGGCAACGAGAACCAGGTTCTGGTGTTGGGATAGACGACTCGGAGATTTAAGCTCATATTTCAAAGTCGAGACGGGTAGACTGGAAATAATTCATAAAGTCGGAAGAAGCCCTAAAGTGTCCCTGCTTTCACATCACATCATTGTCTTCATGTTCTTTACTTTTCTTTTACCCGCTCCTCTCGAAACTTTCCTACTGGGATAGTTGTTCAACTACCTACACGTTTATAGACATTCACACTCATGCAAACTCCAGTCCTTGGTTCCAATCTTCTTTCGCTTTTGTTTTTTCATCCCATGTGTGAGTAAACTTATCTGAGAAATAAATTTTTAAACACGACTCTTTTAAATGACAATTATTATTATTTTACTCATCTTCATGTTCCTGGTACATTATTTACTACTTACTGAGGCTTGGGTGTTTTTTGGAGAGAAAAAGCTTTGAATTTTCTCCACTTGGTTTTTCTTCAACAATGCAAAGGAACTGTTGAAGGTATTTTGTTCCCATCTCAAATATTCAAGATTCTCATAGCTTTCAGTTCCAGTTCTAGCTTCAGTTCCAACTCCAGCGCATAAAATCCAGACGTTCATAAATACTATTATAAGTATAATGGCCTTTGTCACTGCGTATCAGAAAGAAAATATTTAAAATTTGAATCCTCACACTATGGGCAGTAGTCATTTGATAGCAAAATGAGTTCTGCAATTTAAAAGACTATCTGCCTGTCACACATTCGAATTCAAATGATATCAGTATTAGTATTTCAAATGAAGTATATGTATACGTCCAAGGATTTACTGAATTTACTTTAATGGGAATTCCTAGTGAATGCTAGCAGATAAGAGTTGCTGTTTGCTTTACTTTTAATACTTTGGCATAATAAAGTATTAAAAGCAGCACTGCACAAAGTTTTTATTACTTCTATTAATGACAATTATTATTATTCAGCAAAGAAGAAAAGCCATAAAGCAATGAAATTCGTTTAAACAGTTCGCAACTAGGAATAAAACAGTATTCTCTTGCTCAAGGCACTATGCATTTTATATTAGTTGAATTCAGACTTTGCTACCGCACTACGTATAAAGATGCAGAAAACCCCTGAATTTTAATTATTTTCATCAGCAGTAATGTTGAAAGCGAATCATTGGACTTCAGTTTAGGTCAAATTGCGGCGAATAAATACAGATATAAATTTATTATTTACGAGAAACGAGACACTGCGAAACTGGTCAACTGCAAGCTAGCATCATCAAGATCAACTGATCACTGAGCAATAAATTAAATGAAACGTGACAAAAAAGATTGTACATTTAGTCATTACAGTCACGAGGGCAACCAAACCGCCGGAATTTTTCTGGGATTAAACGCTCCTGCAAAACAAAATAAGAAAAATCATCCTTAAATAATGTTAATTTTAAGTTTTAGAAAATCGTTATAATTTTTGGTGGATTTAGAAATGAGTGAGTGTACCATGAGTGAGTGATTATACTACCAGACTGCCACAGTCGAGTTGTGGCGTTGAGAGAGCCCAGCGTTCGACGACTTGGAAGCGGGAAATTGGATGGAATTTGTTGATTCATAGTTCATTTGGTTGTAGATGTTGAACGTTGAATTTTGCATTGCATGACTTAACTTGTGGTAAGCTTCATCTTCAACTTCAACTTAAAATTTTCAAGTCATTTACTTCAGGTAGATTGGCTAGATGTAGCATACTATACTAAAACTATGCTGCTATGATTTACAATTTACTATAATATAATTAACTAAACTTCTGACTTCTGAATGTGAGTGAGTATCGAACAAAACAGACAAACAGACCATCATCTCACCAGGAAATATACCTGAAAAACTGAAAACCCCAAGACCCGAGGACCAACACGAAAGACATCTATAAACCAACCCCAAAGGAGTGAACTTTAAGAAGGACAGCTTTACTTTTTAACTTTTAATTCGAATCGAAATTCATTTAAATATTTAAATTTGAAAAGTTGTAGTTGAAGTGAAACTAAAATCATCTTAATGAACTTAAATGACAATAATAACGACCATTACTCTTCCTTAGAATGCAAAAGAGCTAATAAAAATTATTAATGTAAAAAGTAAAGAGACGAAATTGAATACTGTTGAGTACAAGTGCAACGATTACGATACACATAAAAAAGTTTAAGTTTGTCATATTAAACTAAACAGAATTCCAGTTTCCAGCTTCATACAGAAACTGGAATTTAGAAGAGGCCATTTGGATTCAAGAGTTTAAGACACCTCTGCCTTTGTCTTTGTCCTTAAAAGAGGAACGCGCAAGAATCTACATAATAAATTGTTCACATTTCCTTCTGAATCAGAAGTTAGAATTTTCACACAGGATTTGCATTTTATAAAACTGAAAACTGGAACCCTCTATAGGAGTAATATACGCCAACCCAAATAAAAAAGGTTCGAAAGAAGAATTCGGGGAGGAAATGAATCACCCTCGATATTCACTCGATACCGAATCAGCTTTACATTTAAAAACCCAGTTGAGTCACGAGATTTCTCGTCAAATACATAATGTTCCTTCAAAAGACAGGGTAAGGGAATAGTGGGACCTTATTCAACAAAATATTAAGATTACGATTCACTCCCAATGCTTATGAATATGAAGTTAAGATACCTAGTGGCTATTGAATGTATTCACCCAATTTATTTAGATATTCGAGGTGATCTTTTCCAATTATGCAGTATTCAAAATTAAAATAAAAAACAGGATTAGTTGATGTTGTGTTAGTATCACTATAAGGCTTAATTATTACGATTGATCTCATAAGCTCTAACCATATATATTTATTCACAGTTCATAGATGAAACGAAGAAGAAGCATGGCAGGTGGTCGATGGAATCCAGAAAAATTATTAGCAATTACAACCAACCTGTATCCCACGAATCTCTGCAGAGTAAGAGTATACACGTGCTTCAAATTAAATAAATATTGCAAATGAAGATAGATTTGAACCGGAACTAGGCATGATTGTTGTAATGCATAACTATACTGGGATGGAGCTTCACCCTAAACTCCATCCTCCATCATTTCACATAAAAGTCCGCGAGTCTATTATTCCTAAACACAAACTGACTAATAAAGATGATCTTAGGTTTTCAACACTCCCAGCTGAACTTCACAGCTCATTTGAGATTTCCTTAACCAACCACGCATCGCCACATATTGATGTGGCAACATTTTGAGGTCATGTAGCCGTGACAGTCAAAAGAGTAAACTCAGACAAAACGAGAACCATTGGGTGTGGGTGTTGGGCTACGTCTTCGGTCTACTACTGGTGATAATTCATGTTTCTAACTTTCGGTTGTTTAGGATTATGGAGTAAAATACCTAACGGTTTGGAACCACTGACTTGGATTAAATCGCTAAATTTGAGACAGCAAGATGATAATATTGACTTGGCAGAGCAGTCTCTTGAGGGTAAGTTCTGTTGATCAATGAAAGCAAAGTCAAATGCTATTTACCGAAAAAATTATAATTTTAGTTAGCCAGTGCCTCTAAAGCTGACCCGGGTTTTGATGCAAGTAAACAGGAAGATCTCTTAAGAATACCGGTCCCTAAATGCACAACAGTTAGCAGTAATATCAGCAGTATCGAATCATTAATAATAAGTAAGATGTCCGCACAGTATGAAAAGCGCATAATGAAACGTATGGCCCTCGGTCACGAAATTTTCTTGCCTAGTGACCTAACAAATATACAAAAAGAATAAGTTTTTAAAAAGCATATAGCAAAATATCTAACATATGCTGCTTCGAATAACATTCAAAATCGTGTCAGTTCGGTGCCATCAAGTATCGCCACTAGTAATTAATATTGTGCTTTGTTCCGTCACCGTGAATATTGGAATAGAATTCTGGTTCTATTGGTTCGGGTTATTCATTGCAAACACCTTTTATCATAATGATTTGAAACTGACAGTTGTTTGATGGCAGACATTGAAACTCTTGATGTGTCCCGAAACAATACATTTGACATCACTGACGACCATGGGAATCTGGTTTACCAAGTAAAGGAGAAGCTTGAAGAAACGAAAGGAAGAGGGCCTGGTCGACGTTACGTCATGGGTCTATATAATCTTCAGGGTCAAGAAGTTCTTACTTTTCGAAGACATGTCTCCTGCTGTAAAGACGTAAGCCATTAGTTTCCTTCTTCGTTAGATTACAATTAGTACATATATAAAATTATATTGGTTAGACACAAGTTAGTTCCTATATTAAATATCGTCAATGGAACAAACCTTTCTACCACGATGGTTTCATCTTTCTTGCTAATAACTAAGTAATCTCAGTTTGTCCAGAGCGTAACTATAATTTGATTCATCATCAATTATTCGTCTTCTTCCCGAATCCGAATCGAATTTAGTTTGTGAATGACGATGTTTCTCCTGTATTTGATATTTTAAAATTGCTTGTTCAACTGACAAAAATAATTGTTTTTACAGGGTACAGAAGTAATGTACAATGATGGATCTTCACTCGGCAGGGTTATAGGAATAAGCAATTGTTACATTTGCGCTTTGTGTTCCACAAACACCAAAGTCATGGATCTGAATGGGAATGCAATCCTGTTCATAGAGGATCACGGTTGCTGTAGTAGTGATTTCACTGTAGTCAAAGCATATAATACATCCAAAGTGGTTGCTTACATATCGAAAAGATACGAAGCTGGCTTCGGCGAAAATAATGCTGGCAATTCGTTCATACTCGAGTTCAGAGGAGATCGAGAGACTAGCCCCGTCATCAAAGCTGTTTTAATAACAGCTGTTTTTTACTTCGTACGTTACTCATCTCATTTCTCATTTCATTGCACGCTTGTTCCTGTTTAAATGCTTTTAGTTTATTTATTAAACTAATTTCAATTCTGGATTTTTTGAAGGATGTTAAATACTTTGAAGCTACAAGAGCTAGAATTACAAGAAAAACCAGAATGCAATATAAGAAAATGCTCAGAAAATCCAGGAAGAATAAGAACAAGAATAAATTGAAGAATGAAACTGAAGGAGTAGAAAATCTTGATTCTCTCAAGTTGACCTCATCATCCACTGAGTCTCAGAGTCACGAACCTCCACGTGTGTAATTCATTGTTGGACATCTTTCATTTTGCTACTACCATAGGTTTATAGTGCTAGCGATTGTAAAATCATAATTACATATGTATATAGGTTTATAGTGCAGAACTTAACTATGTACCTACTCACACTAATGTCCCGAATAATAATGGCTAACGATGATAATGATACGGATTAACGCGATCAACTTAATGCCTGTTTTTTCTTTCAAAAACGTTTTTTCTCAGCTTCAAAATGTCAAAATAATGCCTTTTTGGCTCTTAAAAAACGTAACATGCAATAACAATGCTTTTTCAATGCCTGGAAATGTTTAATTAATACATTTCGCATTTCTGGTATACATACATTAGTGTTTTTGGTTGTTCCGAAAATGATGAAATAATCTCTTTTTCCACTTAAATTGCTAAACGGCTGACTTTTCGGTATATTAAGTTGCTGTAAAAAATGTTTCCAAGTTCAGGTTAACGGAAGCTGCAATTTAATAGGCAAATTTTTAAAATCTGACTGACTATCGAAGTTCATAAACGCTTAAACTGTTTTGAGGTTCAAATATGCTAAAATAATCTGTTTTAGTCCGGAAATGTTTAAATAATGTCTTTTTCGGAGTCCACAATGCTTTTATTTCGTTTTATGCTTTTTCCAAAATTATTTTTGAATTTCTGCTATAAGTAGGCTTCCAAAGTTTAAAAAGCTCGCGACCAGCGACCACCATACATATTCTTTGATATGCTGTTAAAGCTCATAAGTTTTGAAAATGTTATAGGAGCACAATTAACTGAATATTAAAATGAAACTTTTGATAACCATTTGCCATTTAGCAGTTTAAGAACGCATGTTGGTATGAGGTTGCGGTTTTGACGATTTTGTAGTATTTTCTTTTGTCTATACAGTGTAAGTAATGTCCAGTTCAAAATAAGTCTGTAAGGTGTTTTTTTAAAATAAAACAATCACCTCCGGACAATCTTCGACCGTTTCTAAAATTAATATTTTTATAATGAATCGCGGGGGATTGGCAATCACGTGTGGAACAGTTAACTATATTGATATTCTCTTACTCAGCGTTTGTGCAATTAAAACTAAAATCTTACTACTGATTTCGAATTAACTTCGACTTCATTTCTGCAGCTACCCGCTACCCTCTCGGACAATTGATCAACAAATATTGTATTGGTTCCTCTTTCGCCTTCTAACCATTCGAGAAAAGTCCTGGAAATAATTGTTGAATTGTTCCAATACCTCTGGGTCAATTATTAGCATGTTCTCGTATAGTGTGTGCAGAGGGATTTCATTAATCCACGGAACAGCTGGATGAGGATGTTGATGTGGATGTGGATCGACTTCTACCTACTAGTGGCTTCGTCTTTCGCCAAGTTATCGCAATGTACTACGTACCACTATCACTATCATCCTCAACTTCCTTATATAGATATCTATAGTTTAGGTCAGCTACCAGCAACCAGCATGTCCTGCAATGCAATAGGAACACGGTATGACGTTGAATGTGGAATAGTATAGTGGTAGTGTAATAGTAATAGTTGGCTTGGCATCCAATAGAAAACGTATAGGTGACAAAAGAGGACTAAGACGAGTCACACCTTAGGGACTAGATCCAAGGGAATCGGTGGACAAGTTTTCTCTAATCGAATTTCTCAAAACCCTCTGTGACATTAAACTTGATTATTTCGTCTGTCACCCGATCCCCTTTTTCACTTATTTCTTCTCACGACTTTCACCAAATATTTGTCTTTTTCGTCTTCCCTTCTTCGTTTTCTCTAAAAGATCCACAACTCCGATGCTGGTGCCGATGCCGGCCCATTGCTGAGCCAGGTTATGCTATGTAATTCAGTGGTGCTATAAGCGATGCAAGTGCTTCTCCCAACTCTTCAGAAGTACCTAATATGTGTACCAAAACCAATATGTATATAGTGATTCCAATGCCAATGCCAATACCAGTGCCGACAGTACAAAGTGTATTAGTATACTTATGGGTTAGAACGCACGGTGTTCCGTCCACAAAGAAGAGACAGAAGAGTGAATACAGAACAAGAAGAAAGTGGTGGCTTATGGCCTTTTGTTGTGGAGCTGGCCTCTCTGCATTCATTTCAAGTTCTGCGTCTTCTGTGTTCCTACAGGTACACTGTAAAAACTGGGGAATATTAAAACAGGAACTATTTTTCAAAATTCTTGTTTAATTTTGTACGTACAAAGAATACAAACGCAGTAATCCACATCTTATCTTTAGACTACGAAATGGGCTTTAGATGCACTTTAAATGCCACCATACCCTTTACAAGAAGTTTCGATGCATCCTAGCTGTCTTTGTAATTACAATAAACTCTCGTAGGGTTTTGGCACCGCATTTTAGATGCACTACACTTTATAGTGTACACACATAAACTTTCTTCCAGAATCCGAATCGGAAAAATCTTCTGTCGGACTCAGAGTATGTACTACACTTTGCTGGTATCGCCACACCATACCAATAGAGCTTACCTGTACTGTTACTTGCATTTCCCATCACTTACTTAAGCCAAATCAAAAGCACCATTTGCTTATATAACTACGTACGTATATTATAAGGTAGGTACGTATACATATAAGGTACTTTCACCTCCAACACAAGTACATGTAGGTAGTTTGTACAAAACACCTTGGACTAAGGCTTAAATATCCACTGTTGTAAGTTGTAAGGAAATATAAGAGACTTTTTATCCCTGCAGTTGACTTCGGCTTTGACTACCAAGACCAGGGCCAAGTTGTAGTCGCGGCTACATAATATAAAGCCTGTTAAGATAAAATAGGGAAGGAAAGTATGGTTGTGGTGTGGTGTGGCACAGAGACTCGAGTCGATTGGGTCTGTCCTCGTACACGTTTTTCCCTACTGTTCTCCTACTGTTAGCTTTGCTCGGAGCAAAGATTTAGTCAAGACTTTGGGAGAAGCAACCTAACAAAAGATAAGAGCCAGTGTTAGTGTTAGACTCGGGTTAGCATCAGGAGTTGATTGTGTAGTAGCTTGGTTTTGGTTTTGGTTTTGGCATTGGTTTTGGCTTGGGCTTTGGCTTTGTTTAATTCAGTGTTCGATGCACTAGTACTAGTGACTATGGGGATACCTATGCCATGTGTTGTCGAAGAACCCCAACTTAATTTGCTAGAAGCCACAGTGGTTCGGTGTGATGTGGTTTCCTACTACTGTACTCGCACCGTATGACTGTATACTGTATGGCAAGTCAAATAATGTAATAACAAAATTACGAAATTGAAGTGTTTTGTTTTGCCTGTGCCGGAGGAGAGCTTTTACACAATTAGCAAAAATGAGTGTTATAGATCGTACTTACACAAACCTATCCCTATACAGATATACCGTACACCGTATATACAGATATACTGTACAAAAGGAGATGTAGTAGACAAAAGAATCAATGCTCGGAATCTCTGTTCTACATCTAGCTACAACAGACAAAAGCGGGTACCTGTTAGCTCAAGTGTACCGGGTAACATACAACAATCCTATACGTTTTGGGTTGACGTATATGGCAGAGTATAGTTCAATATATTAGGTACAC
>JAAXYX010004676.1:0-11996 GCA_036851915.1 Ptenothrix huangshanensis
AAAAAGATTTATCATCGGCAGTGGCCGCCGGGGAAATAATGGCCCGGCATCGGGCCACGAATTTCACACACGGGCCGATGGTTTGCCAACAAAAACCCCGCTATGCACCCAATGATGACATTTTGCGGACTGGGGTGCGCCTGGTTACGCTTCTGGATTTAGCTCTTATATGCTCATGTCATTTTCAGCGCCAAGGATAACATTACTAAGCCACTTCTCCTATGTTAAATGAAATGCGGCATATTCAACTGCTTGTTAATCTATTCAACAAGAATGCAGCCATCGTTTTTGTCATGAAAATCTACTGCATCACAAGTGGAATCGGTTGCTTATTTTTCGCAATACATTTTTTTTAAAGCAGGGTCCACTCATTTCAATCTTAAACGTGATCGTGGCTGCAGATATGAGTATATGCTACAGCTTTATGTTTGAAAAAGCATTTCAAATCCCTGAACAGGTAAAATTTTGCAAAAACACAATTGTAATGTCAGCTATGGAATGCAGATTCCCATTAAATATCGGGAATACAAGCACCCATGAAAAAGAAATGAGAAAAATAGTTTCGAGGGCAGTTTGTTCGATTCCGAATATGGGAATTCTTGTAGGAAGTTTCCAAACCATTAAGCGAACGTCGACACTAATTTTTGTTCGTTTTGTAGCACAAAATGTGGGATCTTTGTTGATAACATTTAAACAGTTAGTATACCTTTTTTTGTTAATTATCGTGATGATTATAAATAGAATGCAATAAGTACGATCCACATGTGAAATGTAGTGATATGAAAATGACGAATTTAAAACCATTGAAAGCATTTTTAAATTCATAAAAGCTTTATTTTGGCATCTTAGACCACACGTTCATTAAAAGATTTTATTGACCGCGTTACTCAATTTTTGAAACTTTTTAAACAATGGTAGCTTTCGTAAGGAATATATGAAAGCAAATTGAAACGCTCAAAAATTCAATGTTTATGTAATTTAATGGAGAGCAAAGAAACTATTTCAACATTTGTTTTGTAAGCAGTTTGTTTAGCTTATACACAATTAATTAAACGGCAATATAATATTACACCTTTCCTGCTTAACATTGGCAAAATTAAATGTGAATTAAACGGACAGGTTTAATGCATCATTATTCAGAAAATTATCTGCTGTTAAGACAGAGTTTCAAAACAAGATTGGGATATTGTTCTGCTATAATTACAGCTAAACTAACTGTAGTTAAAAGCAACTATTGAAGAAAATGAAAGTGGTGGTTATTACTAACAGATAATTTTTAATGTATAAATGTCTCACAAAAGTAGGGATGGAAAAAGTAACGTCGGTAGGAACTCACCAATTTTGTAGATGTTAAACTTGAAGTCTTCAAATAGAAATTAACTATACTTTGTTATTTAATAATTGCTAATGTGCAACGTTTTGAGCTGTTGCTCTTCCGCAGGCACAATTAAGATAGTCGCGTGTTGGAATCGCGCAGTTGCGAATTCAAAACCATATTTATATTTTTGGATATTTAGTAGCACCGAAAAATTTATCTTATTTTTTTGCATGTTCAATTTATGGTTTTATACCAACTTATATCTATCCATGTTTGAAGACTGCAACCATAGTCTACATGCGATAACAGCGCGGCTTATTGACGCAATGCAAGTTCAGCGATTGTTAATTTTAATGTATTCTGGTTCATTCTATGTAAATTATTTTAAATTGTTAGATGAAATGCATGTACGTTTAAATTTCAGTGCCAAGAGTAACGTTACAGAACATCTACTTCAAGACACGTTTAATCAGATGCGTCACATTCAACTGCTTGTAACTTTAATCAACAAAGTCTCGGCAATTGTTTTCATACCAAAGATCTACTGCATCACAGGATGGATCGGTTGTTTATTTTTTGCAATACATTTCTTCAAGCAGTGTCCACTAATTTCAACCCTAAATGTCATTGTGGCTGCAGATATGAGTATTTGCTACAGCTTCATGTTTAAGAAAGCAATTCAAATCCCGGAACACGTAAAATTGTGCAGAATCACAATTTAAATGTCTGCCATTGAATGCAGATTTTCACTAAGTATTGGTATAGCAAGGCTCGTGAGAAAAAACTGAGAAAAAGAGTTTCGAGTGCAGTTAGCTCAATTCCAAATATGGGCATTCTTGTAGGAAGCTTTCAAACATTGGAGCGAATGTCGACACTGATTTTTATTCATTTTGTGGCACAAAAAGGGCTTCTTTGCTAATCACCTTTAAATAGTTACAATACTTAATTGTTATATTAAGTAATTATTAAATAAATTATTCAATAACCTTTAAACAGCATTGACGGTCAAGGGTTAAAATGGTAAAAATTTTATTGCCTTACAAGTGTAGTAGAGAAGGTGTATAGAGAATTGACGATGCTGTAAGGGGAATTATTTTTAATATTAAAGGTATAGTGTCAGCTGTGAATATTGATTTTTACACACGCAACATTAAAATCAATATTCACAGCTAGCAGTGTAAGCAGGCCTGAGGGCGAGGGGGCAATAGTTTAAGGTTGTCGTGTGGAATTTTCAAGTGTATGAAACACGTTAGGGTACGAGTCTTTCAAGGGAGCAGGTCTGCATGTATCTCTCTGCTTAATCGGCTTGAGCCGATCGACTTGAATTCGAGCAGTAGCTCTGTGTGTACGCCGTTGACACTGAGGGCAGCCATTACCCTGCACAAAAACTCAGGTGCTTCAATGTGGGGTATAATAAAGTGCAGAGTGTAGTCGTTATTTTTGTTGGTTGTAGGCGTCTTTTTTCCCTCTAAATTCTTTTGTTCGATTGTTGAGGCTTTCGGGAAAAAGACGCCAACAACCAACAAAAGAATTTTAAAGAAAAAAGACGCCATCAACAAACAACAATAATAACGGCTTCTACACTATTCTGCTTCAACTTTTCGTTCAGTTCCATCCCATCCAAATCTCTCAGTCTAGCACACAACTCCACAGAATATCAAGGTACCAGACCAGGCTCCAGGCATGGAATCTTCTAAATTACGATAACCCATAACTACATTTCAAACACATCGTTATCAGATGATTACGGTAATTATAGTTATAGATTGCGTAATACTACTACATACGCTAAGGGTGAGCATCCAGTAAGCATAAATACAATTTTTAATTTATCAATTAATTGACAAAAAGAATCCAGGCATGTAACTTACCCACATCATCATACATCAACATCAACATACCTTACATTGAACCATGTTCATGATACATACCAGCAATATTCATTTAATTGCAAATTCACCTATTCATGAGCTGACCTACCGTACGAAGACTACAGTACAATCTTACTAAGGTACAATTTTATTTTATATGTATGCATGTGTGTAGGACTAGTTCTAGTTATTAAGTTCAAGTAATTGCTGTTTGTTCGTTAATTCCAATCAGGCTAGACTTCCTTGTTTGTTATGACTCATTGAGGAATTAGTTTCTACGCGCTTACAAACCTATCTCTGGTACGGAAATCTACGATGATATACTCGTTACATACGTTGTTCATACTACTTCATACCTTCAAAGACTAATACAAGTCAAAATAAATATAAGTACACTGACTCTGAATTGATTTGTGTTGTTTTAATTCCCCATCATACTACTCCGCACCCTTGCATGCTAATAGAAGTCCAAATAAATATAGGTACATCAACTCTGAATTGATTTGTGTTGTAAAAAATTTCCCCCAATACTTATATTACTCCTTACCCTCGACTACTAGTACTGACAACAACTTATATTTGAAAATAATGTACTGAGAAATTATTCAAAGTTTCACGGTAAGTAAATGCAACCATACTAGATATGAAAATATTTCAACACTCCTAAGGATGCTGGTGTAATGCTGGCCATTAAATTGGTTTCGTTAAAGTGGACAAATATAACTCTAAACTGTGCACGTTTGACTATGGTAGATTTCAAAAGTGTGTTGGTTTACACCACTACATCAGGTTTTAGGAAATTAACCTATCTTCAGCATTTTCCGAGCGTTGATAATTGAAATATGAAATAGAAACTAGAAACAACAACCATAAAAGAATTAACACTGTAAGCTTTCTGTGAAGACCAGGTGAAAATTTTAAATTATTACTAGGTTAACTTTTGAATCGATAGTATTTGGAAAACAAAAAACTTATGTCATGTAACGAAACCAAATGAAATGCCTATGAACTATGATATTATAAAAAACTTAAATAGAAATTGCCACACCTGAGTCCGGAGTCTGGTGTGGTACCTTCATATTCGGTGGAGTTGTGTGCTAGACTGAGAGATTTGGATGGGATAGAACTGAACGGAAATTTGAGGCAGAATAGTGTAGCAGCCGTTATTATTGTTGTTGGTTGATGGCGTCTTTTTTCCCTCTAAATTCTTTTGTTGGTTGTTGGCGTCTTTTTTCCCTCAAAATTCTTTTGTTGGTTGTTGGCGTCTTTTTTCTCTCAAAATGCTTTTGTTGGTTGTTGGCGTCTTTTTTCCGAAAGCCTCAACAATCGAACAAAAGAATTTAGAGGGAAAAAAGACGCCTACAACCAACAAAAATAACGACTACACTCTGCACTTTATTATACCCCACATTTAAGCACCTAAGTTTTTGTGGAGGGTAGTGGCTGCCCTCAGTGTCAAAGGCGTACACACAGAGCTACTGCTCGAATTCAAGTCGATTGGCTCAAGCCGATTAAGCAGAGAGATACATGCAGACCTGATCCCTTGAAAGACTCGCACTCTAACGTGTTTCATACACTTGAAAATTCCACACGACTACCTTAAACTATTGCCCCCTCGCCTTCAGGCCTGCTTACACTGCTAGCTGTGAATATTGATTTTAATGTTGCGTGTGTAAAAATCAATATTCACAGCTGATACTTTACCTTCAATATTAAAAATAATTCCCCTTACAGCATCGTCAATTCTCTATACACCTTCTCCACTACTCACAAGCAAGGTGACTTTTTGCTGTTAGTTAGATTGACATCTAGGGGTAAGAGCAGTTTGTCCATTATTTTTTTTCTTGTACCTTATATTATTATGTATTTGGTTTCGGACTATAATCACGACAGTAAAAGTGAAAGAAACTTAATGCAAAAGAGCAGACAAATTAACCTAAATTAAAATTATAATGGGGTTACAACCGGTATTTATTACTCTAAGTGCTCGTTGCATTTGTTCATTAATGTTCGCATAATTTCAAATAAAGCAAAACACGCACATAAATGCAATAAGTTCCGTAAATTGTCATTTTAAGTTATTTCCTTGGTATAATTACATAAGTATGTATTGGTGCATACAGTGGCTAACCAGCAACATTTGATACTAAACCTACAGCCAGTTAAAAGTTACGAGCAACAAACCAACGTTTGCCATGGCAAATTCATTACAGATTAAAGTTGACTCCCTTTGCATCATATGAAATCCTCCAACTTTAATACCTACCCATGGAATAGACTGTACCATCCGCATCAGTTCCTCAACAATCTCATGCACTGCAGCATTATAAGCCGGAATTCCTTGACTTCGCAGATACTGTTTATTCTTCTCCAACTTTTTCATCTAAAGACAAATTACAATTCACCTTTCGCACAAGTCGATTTCAACTGGAATCTGAAATGCCTTTTCAAATTGAAATGTGTATGCAATAAACAAATCAAATGCAAAAAGGGCGTTGAATAATGCAACATGCGGTCCTTGGTCTTTAAAGCTGACGGCAAATAACAGACACCCAATGCTCCCGCTGATTATCGAGATCTTCGTAATAAATCATCACATCAAGTAAATCAACACTCATCTGTAATGATCGGAATGCAAATACAGCGTACTAGAGAATATTTTTGCCTGTTATCTGGTACTTTTAACCAACAACTCATTATTTTGCATTTGTGCCAGACATGCACATGGAATAGACCGCACCGTTCGAATCAACTCCTGAACCTTCCCATGTACTGCCGCAACATATACCAAATTCTTTTGACCGCTCAGGAGCTGCTTGTTTCACTCCAACTTTTTCATCTTGAGACATATAAGAATCCACTTTTTACACAAGTCGATTTGCTCGGGAATCTGAAACGCCTTTTCAAATCCAAATGAGTATGTAATAAGGCAATCAAATGCAGTCAGTGCATTGGACAATGCAAGAAGTATTCCTTGGTTCATAAACCTGATTGCAAAAAACAGACAGCCAATGCTACCACTGATTATCATGATTTTGATGACGTATATATCAGCAGATTTGTACAGGTGGAAGAATTTTACGTGAAGTTCAAGTTGGCGACATTGACGAATGGTTTTCTTCAACTCTGCAATTGTCACGGTACGTTTGTCTCTGTTGAAAATAGCAAATGAAAGTAAATTGAAGGAGTAAGCATATATAAAAGGTGAAAAATCTAGGGCGATTTTAAAACATACTTTGATTCCATAAGTTGTTGAATTGCTGTGGATATATTTATCGTGCAGTACTCGAACGCTGATAAATAGAAGTGAACAATGAACCACATATTTCCCATGAAATAAAAAGAAAGGAATACTTCAACGATCGCCAAAAGCCAGAAATTCCATTTCGTCCTGTACTCTGGACTTAAGATGTGTTGTACAAGTTGAGGCCGGGTGGGATCCCGAAGCAAGATGGCCAGCCCAGCAATCATGCTCATAAGAAATAATTGTGGAAGGTAGGCCAAAAGTTTGTTTTGCTTGGACTTCTGACCGTCTGCAACTATTTTGCGCATTTTCCTTGATACAGATTTAACGTGGAAGTCTTTGTACATATCTTTGCATAGTTCGTTCCAAAGTACAATAATAACGCCGTTCCATCTTCTGCTATTTAAGCAACTGTACACACCTAAAGTGAAGCAAACTGTGTACGTAAAGTGGATCGAGACGTGACTAAAGTTTAATTCATCCGTGGTGTTTTCTACCATGTTACGAACGAATGTTAGGTTATTGTTGATGGACAACAAAAAGAACACGCAAAAGTAAAACGTTGCTAAAGTTACTTTCCATCTTATTGGCTGCTTTTCAATCTTACCGGTTGTAGGGCAAAATACAAACGGGAAAACGCAAAGCGTATTAAGAATTCTCATAGTTAGTCTATTTGCAAAGTTTAGACGTGTCGAACTCATTTTATTTTACCTGCTGAAGGATATTATGGTCTGTAATAAAACGAGTAGGAATGAAGACTGCTACTATTCTAAAATACAAAGAGCTCAGTTTTGAAATGCTGACTTCAACAATTTTATTGGTATATCATGGGGAATATTGCCAAAAATTTGTTACGTTGCTTTCATTAAAGGCAGCTTGAGTATAGTTTCTGTTGCAACCCACGATGTCTGAAAGGGCGGAACGAAAATCCTAAATAACAAATTAAAAAACGCCCTGCAAACTTTTCTTTCTCAGTCTAATACTGAAATGATATAAACGGATAATAATTTAGTTTGGGGAATTGCAAAAAGTATCTTTTTGATGGGTGTCCGTGATAAATCGTTTGCTATACTATGTTTAGCGATTTCGGAAAGCAAAATATAATATAAAAGATATAACCAAAAATTCTATTCAGAATATATGTGGACATTAGTTGGAAGATAAAATATAAGGCTTGGGCTTGTGAGAGTATAGTATATACTGATAGCAATACAATTGGTATTCTGCTTAAGGGGCCAAATGCATTTAGCTCTTTTTTTACTCTTCCACGACGATATCCACAAACGCACTACCTAATACAAAATACCTACCTAATCATTCAGGTGCTTACTATCTACAAACATTATTACCCACAAACCTTCAACATCCTTCCAGGTCAATACAGGAATAGAAAATCTACAGCTAAATTGCCCAGGATTTTAGTTTCAGCTACCTGTACTTTCTATCTTGCTTATTGCATGTGATTATCTGTCAAAATGGCAAAACCCATCATGGCAAAACCAAAATCGCAACAATAGGTTCATTATGGCAACGCTTTTTGGTCAGTATGGCAAAACGCGTTTACTGTTAGGCTCAGTTTGGCGAAACCAAAATGGCAACAAAAAACTGAAGTGGACAGTATGGCAAAAATTATGTTTTAATGGCTTTTTAAAAGGGCTTAAACGGCAAAAGAATTTCGACCGAACCCGTGTCTACTTCTGTCTCAGCTAGAAGCAATCGAGGATATGATAATGTGGAAATACATAGATGGCTTGAATGGGTGGAATCAAGTGCAACTGAAAACTAATAATATGCTTTATTACCTACAATTCATTTAGACCAACAGTCGTAATAATCCAATTAAATTTAAATAGTTAAAACTTGCAAATACAAAATTCCCACAATACGTTCTCATATAATTAACTAGAAGCTAGAACGTGTATATTTATGGGTTGCATTTAAAATAACAATTGTAAATAATAAAACACAAGTTAAAATATGTGTAAAAAACAATCTCAAATGGTAGTTAAAATTATAGTAGATTGTGAGCAATGTTCTTAATAAACTTTGAAAATCTCGGAGTACTTTAATTCTCAACGCTCTTTTAAGAGAACTTGTCATGAGTTTGTATTTCTTGTTTCTCGCGTTTGGAAACTTTCAAATACAAATTCGTGCAAGTGTATTTTCTGTTCTGTTTTGTTCCCGCAACAATTTAAGAAAACGTCTCCATAGTGGAGGATACCAGTTTTCTAATATCGATTAAAAAGTATTGTGCCAACCTTTAGCAAAATTTGAAGTTCGAGGAAAACCACAAAGAAATTAATGTACGGCGTTCCACATCTTAATAGGATAAAAAGGTGGGTGCAAAGACGAGCCAATTTATGTCTCCCAAAAATATCGTCCAAGGGGCTTAAGGGCGGGGTCAATAAGATTCATTAATTTCTCAAATTATTGTGAAACTTCTTTTAAAGGAACGAAGGGTAAGGAATAAAATTGTTTTGCTTGCAGAGCAAAGTCTGGATCATCTTGATACCGCTTTTGAAGCCCAAGTTCTTGTATTTTTTGGTAGACATTTTGAGCCAGATACCAAATGCACTCTTTAACCTTCGACGTAGGAAAAGCCTCTTCCAGGACATTTATCGGAGCTAGCTCAAAGTTTACAACGATTACCCTTAGAGGGAGGGTGCCAACTGGATTAATTTATTTTACTGCATCTACCCTTACCTTATATGTAGACTGCCATTTATTTGGGAAAATGCAGTAAACAAGAGGCAGGGCACTCATTTTCTGCTCATCGTCTTCTCCTTGTGAAAATACAGGAAAAACGTGCTGTGTATAGTTATAGTTCCAGTGATTTCTTCCTGGCCCAAAACCGTTTACACCTTCTATGAGTTAAACCTTGCAGGTTTTACGTTGATCACAAAACCAATAATTTTTATCCCCACGAGAACTTTGCTTGGTATAACATTACCCATCGCGATCAAGTTTATTTGTTGGACCAGATTCCGAATTTCGAGAATTTATTTGGGACATATACTTGATTGTGTACCCGGCCATTTTGAGTTGTAGACAATACTAAATCGACGCAAAGCAAAAATGGTACTGGAATTGTTGAATATAGATGCGATTATCATACCTTCGTCTGTTATTTCAAACCTGGCATTAGCAATTGAATTAGGTCAAGCTGTCTTCTGAAGTCTTCTACTACTTTCACTGGTGATCACTGAAATTACTATGACTCGCTTGCATTTTGAGATCACGGGTCATAGTGCCAGGTCAAAGTTTTGAAAAATGCCGAATATTTCAAATTGGAGATTTTGAAATAGGATTTACCATGCAATTTGTTTGTGAAAGAAGGAAGGACCCTAGGTATTTTTTTTCGAAAATTTTCCAACTTTTTTTCAGCATCATCCAAAACCAGTATGAAGGGGACCCAAAACCACGTATTTAGGTCTCATTTAAACCAACGTCACATGTGTAAAATCAAAAGCAAAATCTAAATCAATTCTCCCTAGCCGCAACTACCCAACCAGGTTATGAATAAATATAGCTGCATGCCATTGGTTTATCTACGAAATTGGCCCAAAGAAGAATTATTAATTTACATATTTTGTACGACGGCCAGAAACCATTCAAAAATGTCAAATCATTTTTAATATGTTTATGGACATCACCAATTTTTGAAATATCTCGGACGAATGATAAAATTGCTCCAAATGTTTTTTGAAAAGCCCAAAAAGGTTTGAATGCATTTTTAATTTTAATTTTTAAGGCTATATTTTAGCATTGTAGGCAACATTTTTACTGTACGATTTTATCCGTACTGCACCCCTGTACAATTTCAAGCAATTTTGGTTAAATCGAAGGGGTATTAACAATATTATTTTTTTTGCAAATCGCCTTTAACCAGTAATTTGTCTGCATTGAGAACAAGGCAATACGGTTATTCCCTACTATTTGGTTTCGATGAGCAATAAAATTACATTTGACATTTCTCGTGTTACTCTTACAATTGTATAAATATTCTATAACGGAACTCTTTGAATAATCCAACTTTTTTTTAAAGTTTGGAATAATCGTATCGTGGAAAGAGATCACAAAAACATTTAGTTTTTTATGCAAATCGTCTCTGAGGAGCAGCACACCGTGGGATTGGATCAATGGGATATTATAGATAAATATATCAAGCATCGTAACAGATTATGTAACGGTAGACGTAGTGAAAAATCGGTTTATTTATTTCAATATAATTATTTGCAGGAATCAGAGAATATTGCATGCAAAATCATAGTGTAACTAAAATACGATATTTAAGTCACGTTTTCTTTAGACACGTGCAATATTGTCTTTTTGATGTGAATGATTATTTTTGACGGTAATTGACATTTAGCAAGAGTTTTGTTTTGTCATTGTAACTAAAATATGTTGTTATTTATCATTATCACTAAAAATGCACAATAATATCAGCAATTCCCTATTATTTGGATGCAACACCAATTTTTTCGTTTTTGCAATAATTGTTTGGTGCAAAGGAATTTCGCAAAGTATAGTAAAGTAGTTTCGTTAGTAGTAAGATTATAAAACATAATAGTCAATTAAACTGCTAACCGTTTGCCACAGAATCCAAAAAACGTGATCTCCTATTATTTTGGGACACACTGTATTCCGGTGATTATTATTTATCCTACATATACCTACTTATTATGCAGGTAGCCAGACAAATAATTGTTATGGGAATAATTATAGGAAAAAAATTATAGGCTGTAAGGGCAGACTTTGAAAATGCGATAGGGCAACGTTATTCTGTCATATTGCAAACTTACACTGTCATTATAGCACGTTTTCGAGAACTGATAAATATGGGACAGATAGTAATAAATAAATGCCTAAAAATATAGTTGAGTAATAAATTATTATTAAATCCTGAAAAATATACATTACAGGGTTGAAAGCCAGTCATTTTCTTCTTCTTTAATACGATTTTTCGTCGCAATAGTTCCCCAAAAAGAATTAAATAAGTTTCGAATAGTAAAGAAGTGAATGTAAGTGTGACCATCGCATTGCATTCCGCATTTATCCAGCCAAGAAAAGAACATGAAATCGTTTCGTAACAATTTCGCTAATACACTAGCACTAAGACTCCTCACAAATTTCTGCCTAATCCCCTTCAAATCCAATGCAATTGAATTCAAAATTGAGAAGCAGACTTCACCATGCACGCGATTTATTTCAAAGTTTCTTCTCTGTATCTACTTTATCTGCGCTTCTTATTCGTTTTTTACATTTACTCGAACTATAATTTCATTGCACACAATAGAATTTAATTTCAGTCACTTTTCAGTCCACTTTGTGTACATCATTAGCTATGTCGCGGTGCTTTACCTTGCATTTCACACCCAAACACAGAACGGCATAGTCACACTTGTATGGAATGAAATGCAGAGCCTCCTCTAAGAAAAGTTTACTGGGTGCCAAATTTCAAAAAAGGCACATTTTTTAAACAAGGGCGCCTTCTTTATAAAAAGTACCAGCAGCAAAAAGTCCATAGCATTGAAAAATACAGGGTGGCCATTGAAGTAGGTAA
>JAAXYX010004677.1:0-11995 GCA_036851915.1 Ptenothrix huangshanensis
GTTTATTAAGCCGCCAACTACAAACATAATTACATAATTGCCTGTACAATTAATCGTCTAATAAATGTGCCGGTATTTGTCGAATATTATCAACTCAGGCTACACTGTCGACTTTGAGTTCCCACTATCCCGCAGGGAATTCGTTGGTAAATAACTATTACTATTAGAAGTACGTACATATCTACATTTATTTCTAAGCAGTCCATAGTATTACGCGGCAAGGATAATAAGATATGGTACTTTAATTGTATTGTTGTTTCTATCTAACCTGCCATCCAACCATTTGACTGTGTATTATAGGTACATATTTGTATCTACGTATGTAAATAGGTTCTCGTGAGGATCTCAGTTCGAGTATATTGATAAGTCATAAAAAATATTTACAATCCCGCATAATAACTGACAGATGTGTCATTCACCCAGCTCAAAACAGATAGCAACGATCAGAGGACACTACCCGCCTATACTAATCCTGCATTGTATTATGCACGGAAGTACATATACGACTACTGAGGATTATAAGTAGACTCGTAGTCCTGCATCTGATGCTCTGTGTATACTCTATATATATATATATATAGAATCCTACCCGTGTCGTGCATCTCCTGATTGTAATGTAGATATTAAAAGTTTTGATGGTTATGTATAGGAAGCACGAAGTGTGGGGAGCAATGTCAAGTACCTTGGTGCAGGATCTGGTTTAGATTCACATTCACAATAATTTTCATATGTACTTAGTCCATGTGTGTGCATGTACATGGACATTTTATGGAACAAGTACGAAGATGTTGATGGTTGGACGTTGAATGTCGAAAGTTGTGTTGTGTACGGCTGACTGGAGAAAAATGACAAAAAAGTGAGAAGAAATATTACAAATGTTGCATTCCTCTGCATAGTGGTCATCTGGTTCTGGTATTATATGATTAAGTAGCTTGTTTTGTTATCATCAGTGCAGTAGGGTTCAGGTGTTTTCATTTTGCATCGTGATCCTTCTGTCGTTAAATCCTCCGCCTCGGTATAATAACCACTGTGGATGGTGTTTGGTAAACTATATTACGCTTCTGCTATTCGGACGTTGCATAACCTTCATGTCCAACACTTTAACACCACACCAAGGTAATGGCAACACCAGGGGAGATGTATGCATTCTCATGGACTCAGTGTGTAAAATAAAGCTGTAAAATTTGATCGTCAGTTGAACGTCACTCACCTTCTATTTTCTCTACATCTCATTTGTATTAGTATCTATACGTATCTACAATAGCCAAGGCAAAGAAGCTAAGTCCAGACATTTGTAAATTGAAAATTAGCCATGATACATCTCTATGCAATTGTGCATCCCTCCACCGTAATTATTTCTGTGCTAATTAGTCCCAAGGAAAATACGAGGTGAGCCCATCCCGTTCTGAAAATAGCACTGGCATTTTTGTCCCTATTAACCTAATTCCCTGTGAGCCAAGAACGGGATATTCCAACTCTAATTTTGTCTTCGAGGGCACTTAATTCCACTTGAGATACCCAGTCAGATGGTGTACGTACACTGACCGACAGACCAAGCTATTGCTATTATATAACCATCATTCAAATTGCAATTATGGAGATGCCCGAAGGAACTGCGAGCCCGAACTTGTGCATGTCTACAGAGGAGTTAGATACACGAATGTATCTCTATCTTGTGCCAAGATGAATGTTTAGATCGTACTCACGTAAGTCACATTATGGCAGGATAAAATATAAGTACCTAATTGAAGAGTTCGGGTAGCTACAGCGTTGTGCATCGGCATCGGCATTGGCTTTGGCTTTGGTTTTGGCTTTGACTTTGAATTGACAGGTGGGTAATGACACGATTTTACATTTGACAGAAGGTAAAGTTCGTCGGAATTGGATTATTAATGTCTGCACGTGTTTCATGTTGTATCCATTAGAATTTAATGATGTTTCGTTATCAGTTGCGTTACGTCCTTACTCTTCAATCGAATCGAAGAAATATATTACGAAGAAAATTTGAAAATGCAGTAACGCCAAGTAAGAATGAATTGAAAGGTGTATCAGTGCGTTACATCTGAGCAAAAATTTGGAATTAAATATTTGAAAATTGCAAGTATTCGGATAGTTTTTGCCCTAGAAGAATCGTAAAAACCGGTTTGAAGGCTTTAAAAAGAGTCCAAACATCCTCATATCTGTAGTCTCCACTCATCATCCTCATCTTGTATATAATACATGATTTTTTGTTGATATCGGAAAAAATTTTCTGTTGGCACCATCAGTTCGATGAACCCATTGCTTATCCTATCCTCCGAGCACACCGATCTGATACACACACACACACACACACATCTCTTCACCAGACCAACACTGCCTACCTGCCTGTATTTCGCTCCTGCAATTCCAATCGCCCGAGCACACACACACACACACACACACACAATACTATACAGATGATGAACAAGAAAAGAAGATTGCAAACACCAACATCCAAGGAAATGTGTAATGTCAACTATCCTTGCAGTTGGTCTCATTACTGACACTAACAAACTTGCGCGTTGTTTTTGCTTTTGCACGGCCTTTGCAAAACACAGTACCGATACAGATACAGATACAGATTCACTAACGTAGTACCTTCTGTTTATCAAGTTTCTGGAAGCTACGATTATCCACGACACTAAACGGATGCTATACAACTATATCAAATACAAGCCCGTTCACAACTGGAAGAAATATATGGTACGAGAGCAATTCACATTCATTCCGTGTAAATCTTGACAATTATCATTAAATTTCAGACATTACTACACCAATGACTGTCATTGTATGTTCTGAGTAGGCACTGCAATAAAGCTTAACACTCCGAGATAAAGATATGTACCTGAGCTCCAAGCCAGGCAAGGTAGTGTAAGATCACCTTCGAAATGTCCAATACAAATCTTATTGTAGCAATAAACCAGACCAGAGCAAACCACCGGATGAAACGAAGCTTCAAATCAACTGCGAAACATTGAAAGGTTATCCTTCAGCCTTCAGCCTTCCGCCAGCCAGCCAATTTCATACATCGCATCGTCTCCATTCGAATCTTTGCTTTTGCTACTGGTTAAAACGCTGGATGCGAAGGAAGATGCTCACGCTTATCTTAAATTGCAATGCAAGTCCTTCACTTCTTGTAACGCACTGTGTAGATAAATCCCGTCCCCGTCCTAACCTACCAATCAAAGTCTAACTTGGAGCGATCTGAGCTAGCCATAGCATGGAGTATATCCGTAGCGCCAGCAACCAGCATAGTTAAAACCAACGCCAAAAATCCACTGACATTTTAGGTCTCGAGTCTTATTGCTTTTCTTACCAGTGTACATAGCATGAGTTGCTAGGCTCGGTGTGAGACGATGAAGCAGCGATTTATGCGAAAAACAATGTTGCCTGCGTACCTACCTGTGTCAGTCTGTATCTATATAATATATAGGTTCACTCTGGATTTCGAATACCATTGTACTGTATTCCACCGATTAAAACTGTCGAGAGATCCACAATCCACAGACAACTTTTCTCTCCCTATCGTTTACTCTTCCTTAGCCTATCTGCCATTCCAAACTATAATTGCTACAAAATACGTTTTAAATTATACAATAGTCAGGATAATCATATCTTTCCTCCGCGAATTTACCAGTATTTAGCCACAATTTACTTGGAGATTCTTTTGACCACTGATCCTTCCTCATCTTACATAGAGAAACACACACACACACAAACACACGTGCTCTTGTATTACAGTCATCATAGGCCTCCTGTAATACGATAATAGGAAAACCTAAATCCTATCTAAACCCATCCCTGCCCTGGCCTGGGTAAGTTTGAGCACGAAGCAACGAAGCAAGCAATGGAGTAGTGTAAATTCCCGTGTAACCTAACCAATCGCATAAAAAGTTGAGCATTGCAATTTTTAACCACTTGTTTTTCTCCTCCATTTATTTTTTTAATAAGCAAAACGGTACAGAAGATTATTTTACTGTGTAAACTTTTTACGCAAAAACTATCCAACTCTGCGAAGAATCAGGTTGGTTCATTGGAGTTGGAATGCAAAAGAATTTAATTGTGGAATTAAAATTGGTGGTTGTGTGTGTACGGTACATCTGATGTAGGTAGGGATGTGTATGTAGATGGGAATGAGTGGATGGAAAGAGGAACAAGCTGTACCTACGTTCTTGAAATTAATTCATGTCCGTTTCATTCCTACGTGCGATCTCAAAGGTGTATACACACAACTTGTTCAAGTTCCCAATGTCAATATGCGGCATTTGATTAGATCAACTTTCCGTGCTTTATTTCTTTGGTCAGACTTTTGGCAAACGATGCTGTTCTTGCTACAATCGACAAACGCAAAACGCAATTATGTAGTTATTTGTTAAAAATGAAAGTACGACAATACAAGCGAAATAAAAAGTCAGCCAGTTATATTTTTATGTGGAGATTATTTATCCTCAGAAGTTATCAGTTGTGTACAGATAATGGTTAATTTGTCTAAAAGAGGGAAATTTAAGGGGCAACCTGCTGCTGCAAGGTCTGCTTGTATATTTATAACAATTAGGAGCATGGAAGGATCCCAAAAACGCAATTGATTGCATTATGTCCGATGAAAAAAATAAGATCACACAAGGAACGAATGGAATACCTAGTTGTGTCGTTAGATCTTTTGGACTCTTTTTTTTCCACAGTTCCTCACTTACTTTCGTTCAACTCCGTGCTCATGTGGTTAGTTTTTTCCTGTTTTTCATTCACCCTACTCTGCTTTACTTTGATGTCTTGTACACCCTTTGAGTTTGCTTTTTCATGGAAAATCCGTTGAGTGTATCTCTTGACTCTGTGCTCTCGACGTAGGTTGGTTGGTCTATCCGAGTTTGTTCATTTTGTGTTCCCTTGCTCCTCATATATCGCTATATCTGATATCATCACGGTCTGTGTCTGAACTGAAGAGTCTTTTTCACTTTGGATGGAATGAACGGATACACAAGTTGATTTGTCTAATTAAGATGTCCCTTCTTCTGTACAGACAGGTATGTCTGTCTATTCATCCACACATTGACTCTCTCGGCTCGGTCGTTCGTGCATGTTCAACTAATTCCATGTGTGTTCATTCTTTCTGGCAGTCTACCTTGAGTTTTTGCAAAATCCCTTGTACAGGTTTATAATTAGATGACCGTAAATATCTTTTTGCTAGGCGTACTTTGAGATTTGAGAGAGCTGATTCATCCCCCCTCTTCCCGTCTGCCTTCCTATGCATCCAACACTACCCCAACCAGCCAACCCACAACTATAACACCTACCCTTGTATTTTGGAGCATCCAGGAATTCTCAATCATCTTTATTCCATGGATAACATAATATCTTGTAATTATTATTGGTAGAGACATGCAGGTAAAGACAGACAGGGACAAACGCACATGTTCAACAATCCATAGCATACTCCACCACACTAAGGCATACCTAGCATATAATGGGAGAATGGAATGGACTACAATACAATACAGTACCAGTGCCAGAGCAGATGGGCAGACAAGCAGGTACAACACATACGTATAGGAATTTGTGTGTATGGTTTCTGTGGAAAACACTTAGGACTTTTAGTTGTAGTTTGTGGCTGGCAGACAAATCCCTACACGTAGACCAACCACTACTCGATTTCATGTGAAGGCAATTCGTAATAAATATCAGTGAAGGATTCCAAGTTCAAGTTTGGTCGTAAGATTAAAATACATCTTACTTACACCTTTGCACCAGTCATCCCAACACACGAGCAAAAATTCTAAATCATATCTAAGGGCAAACGAATACATATGCATCTCCCTATTTCCCTTCCACGCTCCATACACATACCGACGATGAGTGAGCATCCGTAGTGCTGCAAGTCAATGTTGCTCTTCCCTGTTTGTTCCATGTTGCATGTGCTCTGCAGGTATTTTTATATGTATAGCTATTCGAATTTTTCTAGTCCTCTATTTTTCTATTATCTGCACAATAAACTGATAGCATCTCCGTCCCACTCCAGCCCAACATCTAGTTTCACTACTATATAATATCCCCTGAGTGCATCGTCGAGAATCGTCTTCCTTTCAATTCTATGCTCATTTAACCAGCTTTAAGCGGCTTATCGTGAGAGGAATGAAATGAAATTTTGTTTGCACACCGAAAGGGAAATTAGGAGTAAGACAAGAGGAGTAAATTGATGAAACAAATGTCTGTGTCTTTGTTCAACCTGGCACCGATAGCTTTTGTTTCTTGCCGTTTCCATCTCTTGACTTTGCCTTTTCCTTTGCTTTCGTAGATTACCTCGCATGACATGGTGGTGCAATGGTTGATTTTATTAAATCATCCATATTCATTCTCATTTTCATATCAGTGAATTTAATTATATTCCCTTCTACAGTCACAGCAACAGCTGCATCGACATGTTCACATTACAGCCAACACTTGAACTGACTTCTTCATGTACATACCTACCTCCTCGTGTACCGAACATTGTGCTGTGTAGATGTGTGTAGATTTCTTTTTATCGTAGCGTCCTCCACATGAAACACTTTGTAATTATTCCAACTAATAATCATCTTTGGTTTACTCTTAAATGCTGATAATCTTCAATAAAATGTAACTAACGGACGGAATGCAAATTACTTGCCCAGCCTGTACAACGTCGTTACACCTGAGATACGTATGACGATGGATGCTCGATGATGATCATGCTTCTTTAATTCTACGTGCACACACACACATCCACACACACACACACACACTCACTCAGGATGGTCGGTGATGGTGTTGATGATAATGGTGATCGAGTGGAAGCAATAGGGATGCAATGTGCGAGCGCGTGTGTTGCTGATATATATCGAATAATCGAATCGAATCCATCAGCAAACACTTCGAACAGGCCACTGAGCAACATTTAAAAAAATGATGTTGAGCTTGAGTCTTTAACATGCTATGATGCAAAATGCAAGGAAAAAACAAATCGTCATAAGAATAATATAAAGCGGACGAAGTAAATATTGACTAGCACTCCTCACCTAGAATCAATTAGTTTTTAAGGTTAAGAAAATTCAATGTGTTTCTTTTCTCAATTCACTCATTCACACGAAAAACACACACATACACACAATGCACACACTTTTGAAACTATCCCTCCCAGTCCCATTCGTATTCATAGGTATTATCGCTGTTTGGGTTTGGAATTGGGTTCGACTACGATTCGATTGGATTGGCTAGGATTGCATAGCGTAATCGTTAAATATCAGCCACAGCAGCTTTACTAATGAACTCCAAAGTACAAGAATCAAATCAAATCTGTTGGAATTCCACAAAAAGACTTGACTTGACTTGGAATGAAATTAAATGAATTGGTTGCACCTTGCACTTCGACTACCAAAACGAATATCATTACGCATATCTACAACTTGGAATGTCTACCTTTTTTTACCCTCACTGCCTCTTGCCTTTCTATAAGTGTACACTTTATTAATCGTAGTCTGCACACGTTGTATTCAGCTCGGCATTGTTTCTGTCCATGTACGTCGCCCTTTTGCGGGAACACTTGGCTCATACAACTGATGATCAACAGGTGTACAGACATAGACATAGTCAGCCTATAGTGATTCAGAATGGTGCACAAGTGAATTTTGACGGCACAGTTAAAAGGACGACGAAGGCAAAAAAGAAAATGACCGAGTGAGTAAAAGGTAAAGGTTCCCCATTTACATGCACACGTTTGTATATACTCACTCACATTTGGTCGATATACAGACCTAGGTAGTAGACGAATATGTCATACTGCCAGCATCAAAATACAACTTGACTCAATGAATTTTGATAATAACATTTTGTCCTACTTGTTAGTAACTTGTACGCAAATACATGTCGTCGTAGCCATCATCATAAAGAATGAAACCGTTTACCACTCTGCTCGCGTTTGGACTTTATAATCTAGTAATTATTATTATGACAATCGACAGCATGACATGACATGGTAACCAAGATCTTCGCTGAGGTGAGATAGAGATCATATGTACAACACACGAAATCCCAATAAAATTAATCAGACTATTTGAACGAGTCAACAGGAGTAAAGGGCACTGAGGGAAATTATATCAGACTATCTTATTCACCATCGTCAACCACAGTTGTGAGTTCTGTTGTGAGACTAATATGAGCAATTATTATTATTTTACAACTGTCGACTGTGTACAGTACAGTGTACACGAGGTACGGAACATACAGAGTAAGTCTACAACTACCTACTACCTACTACGCATACGACAGATCTTGGATAATGCTTTCTTGAAGTTGTACAACAGCACACGACGAGCAGAAATATCGTAGTAAAGCATGGCAAACAAGACAATAGTGGAAACAGTAAAAAAAACAAAACCAGACCGTCAACGTGGTCTGTATATACAAGGAGGACTGCAAAATCCTTTGGCTTCAACAATGAGAAGTTGAGTGAATAATTCAGATCTCTTATGGTAATCATGGAAGCAACAGTAAACTACATAATAGATACAGAGACGCTGCATTCTACATTGAGCATAATTTATTCACTAAAAGTAAAAGTGGTTTTCCATTCATGGTCTTTACGTAACCTAAAAGAGTTAACTGGTGCTACTTGCATGGTCTTGCTGACGCATCGTTATCATTACTTCATTAGTTCTATAAATTCCTTTACAAATATTATTACTCAGTTAGTCTCAGTCACGTACATAATAATAATAATATGAGCAAATAAATGCTCATACCTGCTAACCTTTTTTTGCTATATCCTTTGTCAGTGTATATTTACCTGTAAAGTGATTGCGTTTAAATTTTAATTGATTGAGACTAATTATTAATTTATTAACTCTAGCTATAGTCATAATTCAGTTTATAGCTTGTTCCCTAATAGGAGTGCATTATTAAATTGAAATAAAGCTGAAAAAATGAGCTTCTATTATTTTCTGAACGGTACACTAGCATGGTGCAAGTAGTAAGCGTACTTACACTGGTATTCATACGATTCATCATCAAGGTTACGGAGCTAAAGGTGATAAATATTACGAAATATACTGTAAACAAAAATGATTTGGAATGTACTTACAAAGTATCCCCGAAGAAATTTTAGGCGGAAGTTATTTGAGACGCAGCCACAAAGTACGGTTCTTCACCTTTCTCACACTCGGAGTTATAAGAACAATAAATGTATGTTGGTATGTGATATGACTGCAGAAAAAAACTGACTTGGTGAGCGTCTCATGCAATGCAATTTAACTGGAGAGCCTCATAATGTCCACACAGTACTTTTATATTGACGGCACACACGACGATGAAGTACGGAGAGCTTGTGTTGTGTAAAATAATCTTATAATGAGTACAAGCGTGTGTCACTTCCACTGGGTGTCCGGTTTCAATAAATTATCGCTTCAAGTTGGACACACAAAGTTCTCGGTGTTGTTTCAGTGTGGTGTTCCTCAATCCTTTCCGTTAGGCTTAGCGGTCCAAAAATAATTTGTACTCACCCGGTGTCTCAAAACAAAAGAGGTTCTTGAGATTAAAATCAAAAATACTTTGGATTTGATGTTGCCAATCTAATGTGGAAATATATGGCAAGAGTCCATAAAGTTGGCACAAACGGAGTGAATGGTAAATCGGGGGAAATAAAATTCTCACTGAAATTTGAAAATGACCATTCACGAGCGTGTTTCAATGGAATGGAGTGAGAAGTCCGTACGTGAGCGAGTGAGTGATTGGAAATCCAGATCTGCTGTGTTTGTTGAGTTGTTGTGGCTGCTGATCTTGTACCTCTCTACCTCAGTACCTTGTGCCTTGACTGGTTATGTGGATACTGATGATTGATTCGTTTGGTACTCTTTCTTTTGATTTGGTCAACGTCTGAATGTGAGTCTGTTGATGTGGAGTTGGTGATGATGATGAGACTGAGTTGTAGACGGAAGAACCTTACCAGGTATGAGTGCAACACTAAAGAGGGACAATGGTTTTTTTGGCTGGTTTTGGAAAAATTGGAACCGTTCTCAACCGTTGGCGTTGCTGATGACAAGAGGTTACTGATGGTGATCCTGTTGCCACTCCGACGAGTCAAATGAAGGAAGTCTTCTTTGTTAAGGCTCTTGTAAGTCTTCGTCTTGGTCGTCCTCGACGTTTAGTTTGTCCTCTTCATAGTAGTATCGGCTTTGGACAGCTTGAGGATTATTTTATCCAAAGGGAAGATCTGCAACTTCTTGGGGGCTGCATCAGTTCCTCTGGTTGTACGTGTTACTTGTAGTGTAGCTGCTGTCTTTACTGTTGCTCTCAACGATTGCTGTTATTGTTGTTCCTTTTTGCCAGACTGGCTCGGCTTTCAACCATACGCTACATACGCTCACTCACTCGGCTTTGGCTGGTTTGCCGTTTCACACGGCTCCTTCACTCACACACACACACATACACACACCGTATGTATGTCTCATGTAGTCCTTAGTCCGAACCACCAAAGAGTTGCAATTCTCAATTATACTTGAGCCAACATATTATGTATGTGGATGTGTGATTCTTCTCTAATTGTGCACGAGTGTGAGTACGAGTCTAGCTATCTGTGTGTCAAGGTGTAGTGCATTGCACAGGATCTCAGCTTGCTCCGTACCTTCATGCATTGCATTGCTTCTTGCAAACGTTCGTACTATGACCACCTCCACTCTTGTCTTCACAACTTGGCTTCTCGTCATCTTCCTCTCCACCGTCTCCACATATAGCTTGTACGTTTGGCACTTGGCTAGCTCACTGCTCCGCGAATATCTGTATTTGCTTCTCGTATTCTTGCTATTTGGAATCCGTAGAATGCAAGTGTTGTCTTATCATGCCTTGAGTCAACTCACTTCTTAGTATCCTACCAGCAACAAGCGTTCAGTGTCTAAGTCAAGTCAATAGTAAGCAAGAAAGCTAACACAACATCACATCGCATCGCATCTACCTGTTATGGATTCTTACCATGTCAGTACCTGTTGTCGTTGTCTATGCTGGGCTTCATGTCAGTCTGTGACTCTATTTATTTTCAGAAAATCTTGTCGTCAATGTTACTCACACAGGCTATTAACTATAACACAATCTGTTCACATTTAATTTGATATCAAAATTGACTGATATTTATTGACTTGGTTGAAAACCGTCCACGAAAAGTGGTACCCTCAAACGAGCATAGCCTTATAACCATGTCTTGTAGATATTTGGTCTTGTCTCCATGTCCCCTTGACTTTTTATTCCAATATATAATATCTGATCTTTCCAATTCAATGATCCAATTCATTCCAATGTCTCGTATTCAAATTTTTAATAATTCCAATTCCGTTGCTAGTAACTCTCAACTCAATTTGTTCATGTCATGCATTTTCATCTCGTTTTATTTGTCTTTATCTAATCTTTGGTATGTATGAGAGAATTAGTAGCGTGTGATTGCAACTCCGTCGGGACAGGTATAATTATTTGAATTGGGCGATCAATCACTTCTTAAGTCTTACCTCATTAACGTGCTGCGAGACAGAGTCGGAGTCTGGATTACGTCTGTATGTATATGACTGTGTTTCTCCCTGTGTGAATGTCTATATCGATGCTGTAATCACAGTTACACTTGTGGCATGTACATAATAAATTATAATCTATGCTATGCTGAAATAAAACGACCAAACCCATTCTGTCGTCTAGTCAATCACATTCATAATATTTTCATATATCACCTGTTCACTGTATTATTGATTTGCTCTCGAAGATCCCATTTGAGTTTACGATTCAGAATGATTGTGTCTTGCAAATGAGTACGCTTTACTTGCCTGCTACTATCAAGTTTATGTAGCTTGTTCTGTAAACCATTTCTTTCTTTTTTTCCTCTTTTGAGCGTCGTTGTTGCCGGTGCCGGTAGTCTGCCTCTGAAGTGGACGAGAGACAAGTCGAGACTTGAGATGGAAAGAAGGGTTGCAAAACTAGGAAAAATAACTTG
>JAAXYX010004678.1:0-11995 GCA_036851915.1 Ptenothrix huangshanensis
CTATTTTGAAGGGATACAAAACAAGGATCGGAGAATATTACATTTGCCCTCGTTGTAGAGGAAAATATGTGACCTCTGATTGTGTTCGTGAGCACCTTAGTACTTGTGAGGTTTCTAGTCAGTTCCGCTTAACGAACTATTCGAGCAGTTCGAGCGATAGTGAGGATGTTGATTGTAGTAAGGGGGGTACCCTTAATGTAAACACTTCTGAGCCAGATGTACCTGATAATCATCATCGCGATGAATTTCCTAGGATGAAAGACACAGTTTCTAGCGTTTTTACATGTGATATTGATAACTGCAGTAAAACTTTTAGCTCTAAACAAGATTTAACTCGACATCGTTGGTCGCATCGGAGTGAGTCAGCTGGTCAATTTCCTTGTTCCGTTTGCACAAAAGAGTTCGCTTCACAGTCATCATTGAATCGTCATTTTGGCCGATTACATCGATATAAAGATCGAAGGAAGCTGAATGCCGATTTTATGCCTGTATCAACGCGTTTACGGTCACGCGCAGTAATGACGAATGTTCCTAGTCCTGGCCCAAGTGACACAATTTCTGAAATTAATAAATCATCCGATCCCATATACCAAGTTTTAACATCAGATCCCGTCAGTATTTCGTCTTCCTATGGTTCCGATACTTTCAGTTCAACTCCGACGGTGAATCCAAAGTCGAAAGCTCTTGATCTCCAAAGTGGAACAACATTCAGTTGTGATTTTTGTGATGAAACATTTTTTCTAAAAATTTTCCTAGACGATCATCTGAAGACGCATATAAATGACTATCCATTTTCTTGCAATTTGTGTTACGAATTTTTCCGATCTCAACCTGACCTTCAATGTCACATTTCCGAGAGTCATTCGCCGTCGCAGTTGACAGCAGCCCTGGGGGAAGGTGACTCCCAATCCGAAAAAGACTTTCAACCAGTAGATCACGACCCACTCGAGGAGGACCACCAGCCTGAAGAGAATTGCCAACTGGAAGACGATCATCACGACCAACCTGAAGAGGATCCATTTCAAATAAATATGAACACCCAAGAATGTGGTGAAGACTTTCCTCCAGAATCTGAAATTCTCCAACCTCCTCAGAGCCACGTTGCACCCAATTATAACAACAATAGAAAAGTTAGTAATGTCACAGTATTAGGATCAGGAAACAGTAATACTCCTACAATTATGCGGAGATTGATACCAAAAAATTTTATTGCGTCTTCAAATCCTTCCCTTTTGACTCCTGTCACCCAGACCTTTGGTTGTTTGAACTGTTGTTCTGCTAAGTATCATACGCTCGAAGAACTCAGAATTCATTCAGTCAATTGTATCCATAGAATCGAAGACTATCCCCTAGATCACGACTACATTAGTTGGAGTTTCCCATGCTTTTCGTGCCACATTTCCTTTCCTTCTCAATCTGAACGAATAAAACATTGCGTTGAAGTTCATGACCTTAAGAATTGTTTTTTAATAAACTTTCAACCAAAATTTAAAAAAAATTCCACTATACGCTATATAAAACCAAATATTAGAACCTCTGGAAAAGTGGTTAAGGTGATAAAAAGGACCATTTTGGACCATACTGACGATGTATTCAGTTCTAAAGTCACTACTGAAAACCCAAAAATTATACGACGTTCAATAAGGGAGGGAAATAACTCTAAACTGCACAGGAAAAATCTTCGTATGAGTTTCGTCAATTTACGAGAGCTTGTCCCTCATTTAAAAAATATCACCACGTCATCAAAAGTAACCATTTTAACGGAAGCTAAAACTTACATCGATTGTTTAGAGAAATGTAATTATCGGTTAAATCGGTTGAAATGTAATATGACGCAGCGGAAAACCTTGCTCCAGAAACGAATTGACCTTCTGAAGAGCCAACTAGGATGCGATCAATAGTTTTAATTTACATTATAACTTGCACCATAAGTATTCAAATTCAAGGAGAGGATGACCTGTGTATTCTGTAGTTAATAATAACTTATATAGAATTACTAAGGCTAGAAAATATCTTGTATTTTTATTACTGGAAATAGNGCAGCGGAAAACCTTGCTCCAGAAACGAATTGACCTTCTGAAGAGCCAACTAGGATGCGATCAATAGTTTTAATTTACATTATAACTTGCACCATAAGTATTCAAATTCAAGGAGAGGATGACCTGTGTATTCTGTAGTTAATAATAACTTATATAGAATTACTAAGGCTAGAAAATATCTTGTATTTTTATTACTGGAAATAGTGTCATCCCTAAGTCTATGATGAAAAACCTCGAAAATTTTGTATTCATTTTTAGTCATTTAATGTTTTCAGTATTCATTAAATTTTAGATAATTGACTTCTGTTCATTTACATTACTGACTTTCTTTCTATACATTCACTATGATTCGATATTTATATGCTCATTGTAGATATTTTTTCTGAGGAATTACTTCAATTCATTTGAACATCATAGTATCTATCGGTAAGAAAGAAACTTTCGTAACTAAGGCATAATTCAGAATATTATAGGTGTACACCATGCGAAGATCTTCGTATGGTGTACACCTTATAATCTCACAAACGGCAGCGTAATAAAACAGTTTTACTAGCTAGGTACAGCAATGAAACTTATGTACCTGTACCTATACTACTACCGTTTCTGTTTCTGCAACACACCGCTTGTTTTGTATCTTATTCTTGTACAGTGATTTAGAAACGATCAAAATAAATCCTTCTATAACGTGTACCAAAAGCCAATTAGTAGGAAGAGAGGGAACGTAAAATAATTTATACCTAAACTTATTAATATTGTCACTTCTAAATGCAATTATATTAACCCAAAGTCCAAAATGAATATTTTGGTTCTTCGCATTTTCTAAATATGTATCGTGTCTCATATTTACTACTTTTTCCCTTTTGTACTGGACAGCTGGGCTGACAAGGCAAGGCAATAAAAGCGGAATATAAACATTAGCATAGACAAGGACAGCCAAGGACATGGAACCAACCTTGGACGGACAGAAATTAAAAATAAGGAGTACTTGGCAGTTGGCGGGATGATGGTATAGTTTAAAAGTAGTCAGGATTCTAAGGACTTTTATATGAATTAGGATCGCCAGCGAGTTACCAGTGCCACATGGAAAAATAATTTCAATTTCGAATTATGAAGTAAAAAGTAATCCTTAAAACGCTAACATAGTAATATCAGTTATTGTGAAATCGGCTGGACCAATATCTATCAACCCCTTGCGAATTTGTTTACATTCTAGTTTTAATCAGTAAACGCAAGTCGTTCAGTTGTCTACTTTTTTCCGTTTGATCGATCATCGCTTCTCCTTTCTGCAGACCTGATACAGATATTGTGCAATATTTTCCTCATCAAGTCACCAATTAAATCAAAGGTAATGTTACATAAATCAAACCAACATAAGATCTTGACCATTTTAGAAATTAACAATTGATTTATGCATTTGTTGTGAACTCGCACGTTTGATTAACCAACACTCTATGTCACTGACATAATCTATGGCGTTCATTGAGTTGTTTGCATTAAATGTCAAATTGCGTGATATGAAAAGTTATACAATAATTATTTAATTATATCTAATTACAGTTCATCATTCAAGTCACATAGCACCGTTGATGATTAGTCATAGCTGAAAGTCAAAGGCTTTATCATAGAGACTGAAATGAAAATGAAACCAAAGACTGAAAACACTACGCATAATTTACTACTACCTACTTTTAAAAATATTTCTAATCGTGGCGCAGGTTCTGGTCCTAGTCCTAAAGGTTCTAATGTTAGTTACAATATATCTGAATCAGAAGCGGAGCATGGGCTTAAAACTATGAAGCGTGGTGATTCTGAGTCAGCTAGGCTTGACATTGTCCCTGGTAGTAAAATAAGTCGTCGTGAAGAAGAACCTCGGAAATCTCTGCGAAGAAGCAATACTTCTGCTGACGTTCCAGCTAGTTCGAATAATTCAAATAAACTTGGACCTAACCTACGTAAGGGTCAAACGCGCGAAGTCAAACGCAATGCACTCGAGGAAGAAACAACGGATAAATACAAATGTGATTTTTGTCATGAGAAATTTTTTCTCAAAATGTACCTGGAAGATCATTTAACATTACATCGAAACGACGACGACTATCCTTATTCCTGTAGTGTTTGTGGGGAATGTTATCAAACTGAAGCAGAGTTGTCGGAGCATTTCTCAGAGTCCGAGTGTCGTCACCATCAGAAGCAATTAGGGTTGCAAGTGCAGCACTATAGTGGTGCCAAATCAAACACCAATGTCGATTCTTCAGAAACTACTTCAATTATACACCTGGATGTGACTTTCCCCAGCGCTAATTTATCCGAACGAACCTCCTCGAATTCCATAGTGCCCGATGTTACACGACACCCTAATCGCAAGGTTCAGCCAAAGCGAAATCGTAGTAAGGCTCAACCGGAGACTGAAGATGTAGGCATTACATTTGTGAATGAAGAGGCGAACCAAGTAGAATCAGTTGCTGCGGATAACAAAAGTGAACGTCTTCGTCGAAGAGCCCTAACTGATAGTATGATCTCTTTGAAGAATTTAGTACCAAGCATCAGTAAAGTTGAAAAATGTTCCAAAGTTCAGATTTTAACCAAAGCCGCGAGTTACTGTAGAGAGCTCAAAGCTACAGAAACACATTTGCTTCGAAATAAGAAGATGCTTGTTGCGTGTCGGGACAAGAATCAACAAAAACTAGCGGATTTCTTTGGTTTGCAGTGAATTTAACTTTTTAATGTGCTAATTGTGTATTATGTGTGATTATTTTAAACTGGTGGAATGAAATATTTATTTTACGGATATATTTTCACGAAAATTATTATCAAGTATTATTATTTGTATTTATTCTTGTATGCTATTTATTATTTGCGTATACCTAACAATGTAAAATATTATATTTCGTTCTTTATAAGTGTTTACTATAAGGGTTTGATGGGATTCAAATTTTCAATTAATAAGCATAAATAGTTATTCACATTAAGTAGTCAAGTGTTCTGTAGATGCAGATCGCATCTTACGGTGAAAATATATCTATAATGTTTACAAGCCCAAAAATTACGTTTTAAGTTACGTTGTAATAATTCCAGATTAACATTTTGTTAAAATATGTTACCAACCTATTTATGTTATAGTTTTTGTATCTTAAAATATCCTTCTTATTTAGGTACCTGAAAATCAGTTGCTCGTTTGAATTTCAAGGATTTCCACATAATATTATGTGCATACCGGATGTTTTACAATTCTTGTATTTTAATTCTTGCAATATCGACTTGAACTTGAAAAAATTGCGTGCGTAAAGCTGCAAAAAAGTGCTTTAAATTCTGTTAACATGGTTTTTAGTTTAATTCTTTATAATTCAGAGTTTTAAATTCATATTTTTCAAGTTTGGTTTTTTTATATTCGATACTTATCCGTGCGAATGAAAGTGTAAAAATTAAAAGTGTATGAATTGTAAAGCAGCGGGTGCATACTACTAATATCTGTATATGATAGGCATGATCTTAGTAAACCGAGAGTTGTGGTTAAGATTAAAGTATGCGTTTAGCAATGTAATCAAAAGTAAAAGTAAAATATAATATCCTAGATTGATTGAAGGTGCACAATTTAACCTTCTCCCCAACGCAACGTTACTTAAAACATGTGTGGTTTTGCAACTTTATTTGCTACATATCGTCGATGAAGAGGCAAATTTGTGCATATCCAAATTTTACTAAAAGAAAACAAGCGCCTTTCCAAGCCACATTAAATGCAAAGATGCGTAAATCTAACTTTGCTTGAAAACGCTTTTAAACAGCTTCAGTAGTTTTTGTACCTCTAAATTAATAGATTAATTATGGTAACAGCACAGGTAGGCATGAACAGAAAACACGCTGTGATCCCGAAGCTTTTAATTTTCGAATTTATTACTGAATGAGTCACTATGCATGTTTTTCATTAATAAGAGGGAATCACAGTTGACTGAAAAGTATTCTGTTGTCAAATTAATATGTAACAAAATCTTGCGACAATTACGAACACATTGCGAAGCTTGCAATACGTAAAATGAACGTGGTGTATGTACATTACAGAAGCTAAATTATCTTAAAACAAGAAAAAAAATTTCGAAATTGAAAAGGTCTCATTCTTTTATATAATTACAATTGCAGTTAAAATGTATCTGAAATTCATTAAAAATGCATCAAAAACTCGTCTTGGACATCAGTTATTACAGTTTATTCACTCTGCTTTCGGAGTACAAATAATTATTACCGATAGCTGCAAAATTGTGCTGTTGCATCCTTAATCCTACACAGATTAACATACTGAAAAGACAAGATGAGTCTCATCACATACTTACGTTACGTAGATAAGTTTTACCGTATTAGTAAAAGCCAATTGAGATCGAGATATCCTTGAGGGGATACTAAAATGTTTTCCCACAATACAATATACCAGGTTCACATTATTCCAGGTTCCCTATTTGAGCTTCCCAAAATGTTATGTATAAGATGGATTTGTCATGCGTGTCGGTGAATGGAAAAAATATTTTTCGACTTGATAGAATAATATTTTTGCTGCTGAAACTGCAAACACCTTCCGAGGCCAAGCACTGCACTAGTTATAAAATCCAACTTAAATTAGAAAATATAAACTACTTTAGTTAACATAGTGAGTTGCAAATACGATTCAGGGTAAGCGTTGCGGCTTTTCATAATAATGACAGTATTGTACTCGTGTGTTTTACTTAAATCCTAAAAGAACTGGCTTTCCAAATTGAACAATACATGAATACTTTATTATTAATTGAATTGATTTTCTATTTATATACATCTATTCTGCTAACCTTTCCCTAGGAGAGACAGGTTTACTTTGTCTACATATTTCGAGACATACGCCCATTGGAGAAAACTAATGATAAATTTAAAAATCTACTACTTAAACATGATTGCGAACCTTGTTATTTACTCCTTTATTTTTAAAATGAATTGAGGAATTCTAATGTTGTTCAATGAATTTAGGCATAGCGATTTACTCTCTTCAATTTCTATTCATTGAGTTGGGACGCTTCCATATTATTTCAAATCAATTTTAATGATTGCCTTTCAGGTAGTATACAATAAATTGTGCTTTGTACTTCTGGGTTTTAGTTAGAGGATAAACACACATACAGCTACCCTGCATGAATTCGGTTCGATTTAAGTGTTTGATTTTGGATCGAAACATTTCCTAGGAATTTACCACAATAAAATGACTCGAGTTGACGTGACCCATTAGGCTAAGTTATTTGAATAGAAAAAAATAAAATTCACGTAGTAGTATAAATGGTTAATAAATAAAAATTTAACCGTCATTTCCCGATTGAAGTCTCTAGCACTAACAGCAACATTTTTTGAAAATCAGTCTTATTTTCGCATGTGAGAAATGTTGCTAGGACCTCTGACAAGGAAATACGTGATCAAATGTATTGGTGTTGGGCACTTTTTCTACTGCATCCCTTACTTATGGGACCTGGACACAAGTCGTCCAGTGTTGACAAAATGCAGATCTCATTTAGTTTTTTGGATAGTGAGTATTTTATTCATGTTTTTTTCTTCCGTCATTTTAAGCCACAAGATTTACTTAAAAATGGTTCAAGATGAGCTGAACGAAAATGACTTAATGAACATAATCTTTCTCATATTTGTTACCATCTGCTCCTGGCTTATCTTTGCGCTGCAACTGTGCTTAGTACGCATATATAAGAATGTCCCGCAGTTGTACGCATTGGTGTTCGATTTTGTCAAACAATTTGAAAGTAAGATGGTGACAACTTTAATAGTTATTTACTGCGAAACAATTTGGATGTTTTGTACTGTCTTAGTTATAACGGAAGTTCATCTTATTCTAATTTTTCAGAAAAATATGGCTCTCTAAAAGGGAAGATTTTAATGCGCGGGCAGGTGGACTGGGTGGGGATAATGCTTGTCATAACTTATTTTACTTCTGTTATACACTTCGGTCAAATTTTCATTGTCATCTTTACAAGAAACCATCCATCTAATATTTTTGAAGTGAACCTGTGGCCTCAGCAACGGTTTAGGTGGATAGACTACACCTATAATATGTGCGCGGCTTTGGCCTACGTATACTTCCTAATTATTATGATTTCCAACTCCTTTTTTTGGTTTGTGACAATGTGCTCTTGGGCTTTTCCAGTCATAAACGCCTTGTTACAAATGACGTAAGTACATTATTTGCTGTGTCCATAATAATAATTATCTCCCAAGATGGGAGTGCCAACTAATTTTTGCTGTTGACAAATTGTATGTTGAAGGAGAGACAGTAGAAGCAAGGCTACAATCCTTTGGACGCGTGAGCATCTGCGATACCCGATTGGCTTTCTTCAAACTTATGCCCAGCTTCAAATCATACTTATTTACATCAACGATTACTGCGCTTTATTAATATTTGTTTGCCAAGCAGGGCTTCTCTTCACAGTAACAATACCACTATTTTTCTTTATCCAGTCTAGTGGTACAATTCACAGACTGCTTAATATGATTGTGCTGGTGAACAATGCAGCCATATTTGTGGTACTGTACCACTGGACAGCTAAGATTAATGAGGAATCCATCAAGGTACTGGAAAACTGGGAAAGGAGGAAATATAGAAACAGAATTTTACAGAAATCCTTAAATTCTCTTAGAGCCATGAAAATGCTGGCTGCTTTGCCACTAGGCTTGGGCAATGCATATTTCTGTGACCGCGGTCATGTACTCACAGGGTTCGAAATCATTTTAGAAAATACCGCAAATCTGGTGATTATCTCTCGCGTGTAAGAAATTAGATAGATAATGTCTTTGCGTTAAAATTGGGTGTAGTTACAATTTAGAATTTATTAACCATTTGGTGTACAATTGTGCATTCAATATTAGCAACAAATAGTCAATAGTAAAAATCTGAAGCACAATAAACGATTACCAGGCCTTAAGTGCAGAAAGACCTGAAACAAAAATTAAACTCAAGATGCCGAAACCCGGGATCGAACCAGGGACCTTTAGATCTTCAGTCTAACGCTCTCCCAACTGAGCTATTTCGGCACTGTTGAAAGGGTTAATGTGAAAATTCCATGCGAATCAGTGCTGATTCCACATAAATTATGAGCAATAATTACTGATATCTGCATTTATTATCGCGTTTTATCAGACGTCTGCGCTGTTTACTCATACAATGATAATCACAGCTTATCCACGTTGACTCTTAATGTGTTAGGTTTATAATAGGTAATCTAATTTTAATAGGTTTAATATCTCAGTAATTGTAAGCCGTTTTTTAGTTACTAAGATTTCGTATTCAGAAATATACTGAATAATATACCTACACATTATAACAAGCACTCACTACAGATAGGAATTTATTCCACAACAATTGCAGAATTCTTTGTGCTTACCGTAAAACCTCTAATTATACTCGGCCTCTGAACATTGCCTGCCTCTAATTTTAGCAGGGTCAAATCCTATACTTAAGCATTACGATGGCCAGGGAGAAAAGTAAATATTTACAATGGTAGCCGGAGATATAATTAGAAGTTTTATGACATATATACATGCTATACTGCTTAAGGGTCATTGCCATTTGTAATCAACTTTACCTTTAACCTAGCTGCGGAAACAAAGCTACAGAGTGAAACTTCACTTTCTGGTTGATATAACGATTGTGGAGGAAATCAACGTTTAAGTTAATAAAATAAAGTATACTAGTACATATAGGTCTTTAATTTTCAACAAATATGCATGTGCGTTGCCTTTAGAAAACAAACATTAACATTTCATTTTAAACACATTTCATATTTTTCGTGCGTAACAGTATTAACTATATGTCTGTCATGATAACAGTTCATAATTCTGAATACAGAAAATTAAATGCAGAAAGACAGGACAGGAGATAGTAATTAATTCATGAATGGTACGGGCAAATGATGAGCTTACAGGTACATACACAGTAAAAATTAAACAATGATAAAAAAGAGAAAAATATGCATCTAAAACGCCAAAAGCCTGCTCGTATTTAGTTTAATTATGGATGCAGCTAGAGTACATCTTAACTACATCAAAAACTTATTAAATATTTCTCATAACTGACAGATGCTTTTCAAAGACTTTAAGATGCATTCTGATTGCGTTCATAGCAGAAGTTTGGTCTTATCATTTCAAATGAATCAGTTTTGCAGTGTACAATTTGCTCCATTCAAAAACGAAAATAAATACATGTGCCTGAAATTGTACAAAAAAGTGAGTATTTTATTTAATGGAATACGCGTAATTATATTTTTCAATCATCTGCATGAATAAAGACACATGGCTGGTGCAAGGACTGACTGAAAGTTGTTCCATTTCAGTTTAAAACGCAATATAACTTATTTGGTTTTTTAAAACAAAAGAAAATAATTTGAGGAATGTGTACTAAATTGGTGCTGGTGAGTGGGTAAAAATGCTGTGACGTCACTTTACTTTGTACTTTACTAGATAATTACTTACCTACATTACTTACCAACAAGCTGTGCTGCAAAATTAGGTATGTAGGGAATTGCATGAAACTTCTACAAAGGCAGGTACATAAATTACATTGCATTGATATTAGTGATGTTATGAGACATGTTTCACGCAGCTCAATAGTAATAACCTTATTTACCTAACTTATTATGCAACTCAGAAAATGTGAGACATTGTCACTGGTAACTCACAATCTGTGCCGGCTCTCACATGCATAGTTAATCCCCTTTAAACGACATAGGAAGGTAATATATTATCGGATACAGTAAAATCCACATTCAAAGATTCAAACGTACAGTACGCGTAAGCCATGCGTGTGGTTTTTCTGATTCCGAAGCACAGCAAGGTCAACTTGTCATGCATCTTCCTCCTCCCAATTCTTAGCATAATGTTCGTAAGCATTCACAAATACAGCTGTGGGGCATCTTACAAATACATATAATACTGATATGTTACATGTCCATACGCAAAAACTGTATTCGCCTTAGGTATTAGATTTTTATTGAGCGTGCCGAAAAATGGTTCCTGGGATGGAGGGTGTAATTAGAAGTGACTTTGTATTTTTTGTAGTCAACTGAAACTCAAGGTCAGTGCCAAAGTCTACATATGACAGAATTATTATATAACATGCAATTGTTAGATACAACTGTCAAAGAATCCGTGCAACAAAAACAAACCAATGAATAATAAAGTACTCTCTTCTGTAAGGTGATGGGTGTAATAAGTAATCCTAATACCTATTACAAAGTAGGTGTTGGTATACCAAATACCTAATAATAATGGATGCTAACTTCCCACTTGACGAGCGCCGTAGAAGAATTATGTTTTACACTAAAAAGCTGAGATAAGATAGCAGTCACCAAACCATTAACAATAGAAACTATATGTATCAAGAGCATTTTGGCAAAAGGGCCTAAGTCCAGTGGATGTTCATTGGACTTATGCACTTTTGTTAAAAAAAGTTCTTCATAATGTTTGCCCTTGTACTTAGATCATAAGTGCTAAATGGAAAATTCTGAATGTGAAGCCGTGCCTTGGTTGCCCATTCTTTTCCAATGCAGGCCCCAGCCAGCAGAGCAGAAGCCGTATAGTAGGAACACAGTTGCATTGACGTTATCAGTTGCCTGCTCACTTTTATTAGGTTGTAGGCAGAACCAAACGTTCAGCTGACGCCGGCTGGCTTGTCCGTATTTTTTGAACGACAGTTAGTAGTAGAAAGACAACGTGCTACTACGTACGTTGGGTTTAATTCATAGTTCGTTTTACTGCAAGCAAATTGTTTATTTCGAGAACTAACTGAAATGGGCAAATTCACTGTCATTGCCCTTGTAGGGTCAGTTGTATTTGCAGTTATTGCATATATATGTGCAGTAAATATGTTCGGTAGCGTCGAACTTCCAGAAAATATCATTGATCCCAATCTTCACTGGGGACCGGTAGTCAAGAATGAAAAGGAA
>JAAXYX010004679.1:0-11995 GCA_036851915.1 Ptenothrix huangshanensis
TTTAAGTACAAATGAAATTGGTGAGTACGATAACCAGTATTGCTAACGTTCAAGGACATCGAAGATGCACAATCAGCTTTTCGTCCAGTGCTTCAAACTTCGGCCACAACGCCACAAGTCATTGTGCGAATAGTATAGTGAATAGTTAGTGTCTGTAGTCTGTGACAGTAAAAGCCAGCTCAACAAAATTTTGTTGTGTATTGAATAGGTATATGTAATTACATATTAGGTACATAATTACCTTACATATATTCGAACAACAGGAGATTGGAGATTAAGAAGAGATCAATGTTTATTTAAATCAAGAATCCGCAATCAATTCATTCTTAAAAATATTAGCAAGGCAATTTATATAATTGTAAGTTTGTTGTTTGTTAAGTATTTTAATATGTCTAGCCTTTTATTTCACAGTCTATGAATTCATTAGGGAAGTAATTAAAAGACGTAGGTACTTGTTCATTTTTTTTGCAGCGTAAACCTTTGCCGTCAATACGCACAATGTCACCGTTCCTATCACTGAGTTTTACTTGGAGCTACTTACTTTTTATTGGAGGCAACATTGCTTTGTTCATCATTATCGGTAATTATATTTTAAGAAATAATAAAAAAGGCTTTGTACATTCATTATAATATAATTATTGATGTTTAAAAATACTAAGAAATTATAATTCAGTACCTACGTGCAAATAGTCACAAGCATAAATTATTAATTAATAGTCATTACTGTGAAATGTGAAACCTCCAATTGCTTGCCACATACATACAATAAAAAGTTTAAAGTCTACAATAAAAGTTGCTTTAACATTGACAATTATTAGTATTAAATTTGTTGCCTGATTAGTATAAGGAGCATTTTGTATTTTAATAGGACTTAGAGATAGGAACTTTATAAGGAGGCTACATGCTATATCATGTTTACTAATTTAAATATTTACAATTTTTGTTAGTAATGGTACACTAACTGTGTGTGATTTTACTCTTTGCAGGGCTTTACTTAAACCACTATGTGAAAAAAAAATATCAACATTTCTGCTGTTGGTTTATTAATAAATATTATGGCAAGTATTTTAGTAGTAAACTTACGCTTGACAAAAATCTTCGAGTGAAGTTGTCGCCCCATAAAGGGAAAATAGTGTTTGTTGAAGCGGGATTAAATTGTGAGGTACAGTTTAGTAAAAAAAAAATAGAATTTATTATTCACTACATCGTTTATAATTTTGATTATAACTGTAACTGCTAAATTATTTTATTTGATGTACGAAATATTTAAATATTGGTAGACGCTCAACAAGATTGCAGTGATGAAAGGCTTGCCAGTGGAATTTCTTGAATGTAACGTAGTTGATTTCAGAGTGTCCACAAATTTTACTAACGTTGATATGACTTTGAACGAAATTCAATTAAAGAATTACTCCTAAGCTGTCCTCATTTACAGGTGGGGGATCATAATCTAATAGTGTCAAATCGCTTGTAACTGTAACATGAAAATAATTGGCCATATATAGGAATAAGCCGATAGTTCCCATGCAAAGTGGATTTAATTAATAATTGTGATTGCAATTATTTGTGTTTAATTAATAGGTTCGATGAAATTAAAATCTTCCGGATTTGGTCTCCTTGCAATTATATTGTTTCCGATAGTATACTTCCTCGCACCAGTTTTAATTCCAATTGGGGCAGCAGCATCAGCTGTTATCGTATCGGCCGCAACAGTAGCCAGTATAGTGCCCGGCATGTCCTGGTCAATAAGATTTATTGAATTATGGTCTGGACTGATTCGGTCTGGTCCAAAGAGTCTGGCCCAAGTTATATTTTTATGGACCAGACCAAGACCAGACCAGATCCCATATTATTGTCCGGCCATTTACTATTAAAAAGGCACATAAAGCCTCAAAANAACAGTAGCCAGTATAGTGCCCGGCATGTCCTGGTCAATAAGATTTATTGAATTATGGTCTGGACTGATTCGGTCTGGTCCAAAGAGTCTGGCCCAAGTTATATTTTTATGGACCAGACTAAGACCAGACCAGATCCCATATTATTGTCCGGCCATTTACTATTAAAAAGGCACATAAAGCCTCAAAAATTGAAAAACGTAACCTCAAATACGTAGTTAAGAGTTAGCTTTGCAGAAAGTTGGATCAAAGCTTTACTTATTAACCCGATTCGTATACATACATACATGCATACGTACTATTCAAACATTCTTGTTTTTTATTTTGGTTACTTTGTTTTTAAGCCATCACTATATAGCTTCAGTTTATAGTTCGTTAAGACAAATTCGTTAATATCTTATCCGAAATGACCTACTCTGGTTTGGTTCGGTTTTAACCATTTTATCAGACCAGACCATAAAATTGACGCAAGACCAGTCCATGCCGATCGTTATGTATAACCACCGCATTGTTGTTTTTTAGCAACGCCTAAAATTCAAAGATTTGGCGTTGGGGTTTTGGTAAACCACTATCTGGGTAAATACTGCAAAGGAGGTTCTGTGTCACTGGATAAACTGGAAGTGGATATCATGAGTGGTTTCTCTGTGCTGATGGATACTGTTCTTGATTCTACTGTACGAGCTTAATTGAATATGATAATAATGTCATAATCCCAATTCTTACTACTTTTCAACTCGACTTGCAGAAATGAAAATAGTATTAATGTTTGTGTGTTACCATTTTGCACAGGTTCTAAATGAATTGGCTAAAGAAAAGAAGGTACCGGTAAAATTTATTGACGTGAGGGCAAGAGCGATATCGTTGAAATTACCTTGGTATACGTTTACCTTGAACAACAGTAAACTAAAACTAAACGAAGTATTAATCGAAGTTCAGCCAACGTACGAGAAGGACTTAGGTAATATTTTCAATTGGTGCTACATAATATGTACATTTCGTCGACGAGGAGTCAAAATGGCTTAAATCCAAATGCATCAGAAAGCAAGATGACTTAAATCCAAAGCGACCTGAACGCATTTGTTTAAATATGGATTTAGAGGATTTCCCTTTCAAGCCATTTTTGGTTTACAATTAGTTTATGTTGCTTTTAGCGGAATTTGGATTTAGAGCATTTTGACTCTTCACCGGCGATATGCTATAAAGGCCATAATTACATATAATTCAGAATTAGAGTACTGCAAATTAATGCTAAGATTTGAAATACGTGTGTAATAGGGACTGAGAATTACACCAAAATAATGCTAAAAATATGCTTTGCATTCACCAACCTCGTACGAACGGTCTATCCAGTAAATCTTGTTAATGCTGTTCACCTTCAGCTACAGGAAATTGCAAGCTCAGGGAAGGTTATTGTTGAACCTTTAGTCAATTTCAGGATAAACCAAGCCACAGTAAATCTAGTCACTGAAACTATACGGAAGGATTTTAGGCTTCAAAGTGAAGCAAATTATTCAAGTAACGATCCTCGAAGTCGTCGAAGAGAAAACAATATTTTGGCAAATATATCAACTGAGCTGCTTTCTTTTTTCGCACGGAATCCGAAACATAGTGGAGAGCTCAACCGTGTTTGTAATTGAACTCAAATTACCGCTATTATTTATATTCCAAACTGTATCACCTAACATCCTTTTTTCATAAGTGTACGTACGTGAAAGCCGATTTCCAGATTATGTGTTTATTTGTATAACATTATGTTGTCATACATACACTCATATACTCATCATTGCCAAACAAGTGGCATTTCGAAGTTACTTATACAAACACAGACCTCAAATGTATTGTAATCCTGTGGATTTACAACTTCAATGTTGTGTACAACTAATCAGTCCTTTAACGGTTGTAAGAGTACTTATTTATATTTAATTTTTTATCTTTTAGTTAACAACCGAAACTAGCTGCACATTATTATTTCCATTGTAATTAATTACAAGAAATTTGAAACAGGATAGTATAGGAGAAACGGATAAACCAACTATGTGCAACGACTTATTACCCTTTTCTGTGATCTATTTCATCATTTGTCAAGTGTAAAAATAAACGCCAGTAGTTGCATCACTCTCTATAAAAGAAGCCGAAATCAGGTTGATTTATTAAAACACACCTTCATTTATTCTCGTTTGTACTTCGTGTTTCATCAAGGTAACAACGCTCTCCACTACTCGATGATTCTACGACCAAACAGTTATAATGAATTTGCATTTATTTCATATTTTTTAGCTCTTTAAATGGGAGTTTATGTTCCCTAATCTTGAACTTCCTTTGAAGGTTCTAATTATAGTTGTAATTTAAATCCAAACCCCTGCAGTAAATTGCATCTTTTTTTTTTATTTTGAATCTTGCATTCCTTTTTCTGCAATAGCATACAGACTTGACTACGAAGGAGGCACAAAGATAATTACCTATACACCATTTTAATTAAAACAGACCAGATAGAATAACTGGTTTTATATAGGTACTCACCTTGTTTCTTAAAAATGCAATGTTTCAATCATTACTTTAGGTGTAAAATTTGCTGTAAACAACAGCAAATTTTCCCAGGCGGTACTTAACTTGAATTTGAATTGGCAGAATATTTAATTTGTTGCGTGTTTCAGAGATGCATAAAAGTGCCATACATTAACGACTAATACATAGGGATTACCGTATTCTCTTTAATTTTTGCTTAATTTGCTCATGAGAAAGTACAATTGTACACTTCATTTCACCCTTGTCAAACTGAATACAATTTTTTAATTATACGTTAGTATACAATTCAACAAATTTTGATGGAATATTTTACCTCCGTACAGCAAGAAAGCAGACCCATTTTTACACAGAATGCATATGTATGTAATTAAGGAACGGATGCAGGTATGAGCAAAATCTGAGTAGTAGGGATGTAGGGAAATGTATTTGTAAGGGTCAGTTTTGCTTCTTACCGCATTCTTGCATTAATTAGCAAGTTCCCCTCATGGACATATTCCCAAGATGTCACTAGAGTTATTAAGAACAGTCAGACTGAAAGCGAGAGTAATAATAAATAAAATAACACGCAAGGCTAGTGCAGTGGTGGAAGCAAAGCGACAAAGACAACACACGACAGAAAGAAAGACAGGATAGAGGACGGCATAATAGCGAAACGCTCCTCCTGGAACTTCCAACTCCACTCCACTAAATACACTCTCCAAAAGCTTTAAAATCAAACTTCATGCGTCTTTAACTCGTTTCTTACTCAGCCGTCATTAAGCCCACCAATAATGAGTTACAGATTAGTAACAGAGGCACACAAGCTGATTTTAAGACTGAACTTCCTGAACTTTGAGAACAAAAGTCCAGGGAATTTCGGGAATATTCCCTTGTTGCTTAAAATAATTCCCAAGATTCCAGGAGTTTGTTTCAAGGAAAGTTTGGACATTTTGGGAATCAAAATTGTTTTTACAAAAACAGGCCCAAATATGTATACATTTCTCAGTGGGGTTTAATTTTCCATTCATTTTTATTCAGCTAACGCAAGCTTTTGCACAAGTCAAAATTAAAATTCTCACAATAACTTATTTGGTCGATGAATCCATTGGTATTTCAAAGCCATGCATTTTATTAAACACAATTTACAGTGCGTATTTCAAAACATTCTTGGCAAAAGAGGACTACGTCCATTTTTGTGCAAAATGAGATTATTACTGAAATCACTGAAATAGAACTCCATACTGCAGAAGTTGCTTTAGCAAAAATATTAGCTCTTAAAAACTTAAGACCCATATTCTTTGTATATGTCAAAAAATTATCAAAAAGTAAATTTTCGTTAAAACGAAAGGAGTTCAACGGCAGTTTTTTCGCTTTCCTGCAAAATTATCAAAGTTATTTGGAAACTTTTCCACCGGAACAAGCTGCATGGATACTCGAATTTCACATCAATGCGAGGCTTAGGGAAAATAAAGGAAATTCATATAGGTACATACGCTATGCCATTGCTGTGTGGACAGTGAACAGCCAATTACTAGAATCCTTTATTGTTTTGGAGGAGGATAAAAAATATTCGGAATAAAAGCCAAGATCGAGACAAACCCCTAAAGATTGAACTGCAGGAAGTAGTTATTATTTAAGTAGTTATTACTCTTATCAGGTAGATCAATACCATTGAATCTATTATATTATAATAATCGATCAAACGCTAGTGGATTATGTAATAAAACTTATTCCTCCCCCATCATCAAAACCAATTAGGCACATAACTGTCCTAATTATCACTCTGTATAGCGTATAATTGCATAAACTGTAAGGAAAAGTAACGTAATTATGTGCATATACGATCCTGTCTCACTGTCTACGAAAATGTGTAATACGGAACGACAACCTAAGAAATCATTTCAATTAGTTACTGAATGCTCATTCATAATGTGCCATTAGTGTTGAAAAGTCAAAAGCAAAGGATTGAATGTTTATTATGCATACACAAAGCATCAAATCAAACAGCTGAAGTGTATACAACACACACAACACATAAAAATAATTTTTTACGTACTCTTTATTTATTCTTCGTATCTCCTGCTTCGATGTTCATACATTTAATTGTACGTAATAGAAGGAACTAGTCAGTTACAATTACATCATATTTTAAAAAAATGCTAAAATTTTACAACCAATCTAATTTACTCTTTCGATCGAAGCATTGAGCATCGCCTTCATTCAGCTTTTTACTCATTGTAATTAATATTAGCGCTTTTTGAAAACGTGCCAATTTCGTAATTGGTACATTTTACGCATTTTGTTAAAAAACCACTACTATAGCGGTAAACCCGATGAGAGGTGCTTTTGGTAGTACTTTAGTGGAATCGCGGAAAAGTGAAATTCACCATGGCAGCTCGATTAAGATGCTACTACGTTGCCTTGGGGAATTCCACTTTTCCGCGATTCCACTGAAGTATGTATGTACTACAAAAGCACTACTCATCAGGTTTACCGCTATAAGATTACGTAAGTAATTTTGTTAATCGTGTAAAAAGTACTTGCGTAACATGCTTTATCAACATATTTTGAATTTGCATTTTTAAAATTTCCATGAATTTTTTTAAAAAGGTAAACGTGTCATAAATAAAATACATTGCAAGACTCATTTTACGTTGACATTTTTTATCGTTAGCACTAACACGTACATACATAAATAGAACGCACTCAAAACCCTGTAAATTTTAAAGTAAAAGCTACCTTTAAATTCCTATAAGAGAGAAAGTAAAAAATCAGCAATTTATTCAAACATTATAGAAGTTATCAGATTAGCTGGTCGCGATATACTTAAAAAAATATGAGCACTTTCAACAATGATAACTTGACGCAAAAGGACTGCATATCTAACGAAGGGAAAGAAAGCTGCTTACTTCATAATTTGAATATTACAATTATTCAAACGTACTACACAGATTAAAAAAATGGACAAAATTTATCATGTTATATTGGTTGAATATTGAAATCTAAAGCATTGCAGTGATTGCAGTAAAGATATAGGTATGTATGTATATAAATGCAATTTATACTGCATCCTGAACTCCGAACTAGCATCTATGGTGGTAATAAGTATCAATGAGTGCCACTCTGTAAAGTGTTGAATGTGTCTGACTGAGTCAAAGTAGGATAAGTTGTAATGCTGAAGGCATTGCCTTTAACCTATTCTGACTCTTCAACAGCCATTCTACGTAGGTATTTTGTTCTCCCATATACATATGAAGAAAAAAAAATTAAAATTAATGCTGTCATGCCTTTTACACTCCATGCATCGTATCTGTAGTGTATATTTATCAAACTAAAAAGTTGCATTACACCTTTTTTCTCCTTTCTACTGATTATTAATTCAGCCTGCTGTACTACTGTCTAACTAACTGACTGACTGACTGACGACGAGTTTGTCTGCTCCTAGTTGATTTCCGAGTTCCTTAGCTAAACTAACCCACTAGTTAGCTAAACTAGTGTGTGGTTACATATTACATTATCTAGTTTCAATCTGAAAAGCGCATACATACCGAAATACTTACACGTTCGATCAAGACAAAAAACAAGTAATTCCTTGTTGCTGCCCCCATACTTATATCATATTCAATTAACTTAGTAACTGAAACATGTACCGAACAAATAATATTACACAACAAAGCCATCATAAACAACAGATTCGGAAAAAAAACAAGTATTTATTATGCGTACAATTTTTCATATTAAGATCAAAAAGAAAGTCGGTGCTCATCTCAGTTTACACAACATTTTAGCTTTGGTACTGATCGTTAATCTTATTCATTATCTCCATAAGTGTAATTATGTATGTATTAAATCTCTATGAACTTGACGATATAAAGTCATTAAACTCAATCAATTATTATAAAAATTGTAACTGTACAGTTCCTAGTTAGTTGATATAGCTTACTCGAGTTTGATAATTAGAACCGCAAGTATATGTAAAACAGTTCCTACAGTTGTTAATTCGGCATTCATGTCTTGATTCGCGAAGTATCGATTGCAAATTATGAAGTAATTAATTAAACTTCTGTAAGCTACATGTTTAACGCGTGCTTATCTACGTTCTAAGGGTGAAATGTATCATTAAAACTTTATCTATTTTACTGCTATATACATACATAGATATTGGTCATTGAAACTAATTCTAATCAGAATAGAAGCTATTGTTTTATATGACTGTCACAAGCTATAAGTATTCAAACAATCTGAATAAGGAAGACAAGATGTACAACGATGACTGACTCATAAAAACAAAACTAAACCAACCCAAAGCTATATGACAAACTGCAAAGGTAAATGCTGTAGTGGAACTATACGGAACGTCTGCAATACAAACACTGAGGTATGGAATGGACGATAGATCCAGATGACGATGGCAATTATAAAGCAGCTGAACAGTTTCGAGCAGGAAGCTCACATTCAAGCCAAGGTAGACCTAAAAAAGAAAGAAAGAAACATGTTTAATGTAATACAAATGACCAAACAAACAAGAGACAGCTGAATTTCACAAGTGTCAATTGTCATTCATAATAAGAATTTGAGGCAGAAGCAACAGCACAAGGAAACGTGGGTTAAATAAAATAGGGAAGATGCAATGGCTAAGAAAAAATGGTTTTACTTTCATTTGTTATTTTTTTCAGATACAAACACCTACTAAGCCAATATTTTCTTGTGCATTTTCAGTTTGTGATGGGGTCGCTTGCAGTTCACATTAGATAATATCTTCCGTTTCTTTCAATCTCATTTCTATTGATGATTTGCCGTGAGAGTATCATATCGACAACTGCTGACCACAATTCAAGAACATAAAGTCGTGATTTTACAGTATATTATATAGTATTAAATGTGGAATTAATTCATAATTTACTTAAAACTAGATTCAAGAATTGATAACAACAAGAACGCATTTAAGTTTTATCAGTAAATGGGGAGAATAAAACCGTTTCAAATTAATAAAAATAATAATTAATCGTTTATTTTGACTGATAAATAATTATAATTCAGTCAAAATGGGGATTTTTTCAAATTTACGTGCGGCATTTCCCAACATGTTCTTCACCCGGATTCTGTACGGTGTGGTGGCTTCGATGGCAGTTTTTATTGGAACTTGGAATCATCTCGATAAAGCACAAGATCGATTAAGGAGTAAATTACAGTATCATTCACACAGTGACACCTTTGATTTTATCGTTGGTAAGCCATCATTTAAATAAATAATTGTCTGTAAATGTAGCCGCTGAAACGCAAAATAATTACAGTCAAGACTTCGTTCTTCGACGTCAATAATAATAACGTTATTCTACCTATAACGACACATATCATTTCCCGTCAAACAGCCTACGCTTTTCCATGTTAAACGCGTCTATAACGTCATTTTTTGGCTTTTATAACATATTCTCTATAACGTCATGCTGCAACTTGCCCCCAATTAAATTCACGTTCAATTTGTAAACGTTATAATGCCAAGCACTTTGGGATTTAACGTACCTCCGGCTGTTAGATCAAGTTACACTCACTCGATTCTTTTACTGCAGCGCATAATTTCTATTAATAAATTAAATCATTTTTTCCTGGTTGACTATCACTATCAGTGCAACCTGCTTTCACATTTTGTGACATTTGAATACATTCATTTACCATGACTGGACTTTGCAGCATATACATATAGCGTCGGTGGACGTTGTATTATGTAGTCTATAACGTCATTTCTCTATAACGTCCGATGCATCCTTCCCCTTGAGGTGTCGCTATAACGAAGCTTCACTGTAGTAATATAAGCATGAAACTTTAAACTACAATTAGGTACTTACCTACTTTGTTTTAAATCCCAAAATCACAGAGTTGAGAGCATGTCAGCATTTAGTAGTTCACACTCAGCTTAATAATCAGTATGAACTTTACTTGTACACTGGTTTTCTTGCTTTTATTCAGTGGGTGCCGGGTCAGCAGGAGCCGTTGTTGCAAACCGCTTATCTGAAAATCCGGACTGGAAGGTTTTATTGTTAGAAGCCGGTGGCGAGCCACATCCATTCCAAGCCATTCCTGCGTTCACGCTATTTCTGGTAAATCAAAACCACATTGACTGGCAGCACAGAACAGTTCCACAGAAGAAAGCTTGTTTCGCAGCTGTAAACAGAGTAAGTGGGCTCTAAATACAAGATTTTGGTTTACTGTTCAAGTAAAAAACGATCGTTTTTAATAAACTTAAAACTGCACAGCAATCCAGTTGGAATCAAGGAAGAGGTTTAGGAGGAACTGGAAACCTTAATTTTTTGATTCATCTTCGTGGCACACCACAAGATTATAATAATTGGGCAAATATTACTGGCGACCCTGCTTGGAGTTATGAACATCTTTTGCCCTACTTTAAAAAGAGTGAAGATTATCGCGGACCGTGGGAAAATGGTAAGGGTTTGATTGCTATTATTGGTATCTTAAAATCCGTTGTCTATATCTATACTGTTTGTCAGTGTTCATTTATTCTGCTTAGAAGTAACGCATGGCACCGGAGGACCCATGCGAGTGGAGCTACCCGATTACGTTGGAATGGCGTCTGAATTTATCCAGGCAGGCGCGGAATTGGGCTACCCACACACGGATCTTAATGGCTTCGTACAGCAAGGTATGTAATACATCCATACTGTGCACGCATTGACTGATCTTTTAAACAACAGTCACCTACGCAGCTGTGAGTTCTATTATGGATTACAACAATTTTTTTTATTAATGTTAAAACATGTCAATACACAAAGGATTCGATACACTGCACTTCCCAATTAAGCGTGGGCAACGGCAAGCTACTTACCGATCTTTCATTCGCAAAGCACGACGAAGGCGCAACTTGACTATTTACAAATTTGCTCACGTTAACAAGGTTTGACAATATACTAATTTCTCATTACAAACTTAATTTAAAATTTAAAGTTTGGAACTACAATATTACCTCAAAATTATTCTCACACAAAAAATACTTGTTCCATTTACTGACGAGAATAGCCCGCCAACTGATTTCGGCGAATAAAAAAAACAGAATGAGGCACCCGAAAATTCGTTCGCCCCGTTGTAGGCCCCAAATCACATACAGTGACCTTTGTTCATCGGCGTGTTTATTTCAGAAGAACCCCAAGTTTCGTTTTTGAGACTAAAATAGGTTGTTTCATTATTTTTCATCATTTTTCAATTTGCTGGCCTCAACAACCTTTCCGGTTTTCCTACTGAAATAATCACTTAATTCGATGACCGAAGGTCACACAATGTATAATATGCGGTTTGGGGCGTAAATAAATCTTTTCATAATAGTTTGTCAGGGAACGAAATTTCGAGTACTCATAACGCTATAAGTATGTCATTCGGCTTTTTTGACCTCCTCAACTCGAAAATATTTCCGGACGATTGCCCGAAACCAGTTGGCGGGTTAAGCTCGTGAGAGTCATTACATATTTAATGTGCTTTATTATTTCTTTAATTCTTTGTTTTTTAAGGTATAACATTAACTTTACCTTTTCTGAACTGAAATGTATGATGCGTGGGTTAGTATTAAGTCGAGTCAATTTGATTCA
>JAAXYX010004680.1:0-11994 GCA_036851915.1 Ptenothrix huangshanensis
TGTTTACGTTCAATTTCTTGGCCAGCACACTTAATGTCAGCGTGTGTGTTTTACATGGATTTGCAATAACTACAGCGCTTCAAAGTTTGTCCAGGTACTTGCAAACATTAATTATGTCTAACTTTCCCAATTAACACTTTCTGAAAATGGACTAATTTTTTAATAAACACTTTTTACAAATTACTTTTTTTAAAAACTGACACTTTTGTAAAAAAAAATTCACTTTTTCCAATGAAAACATCTTGAAAAGCCTCCATTATTCCATTCAAGACTTTTTGCAACTGTCTGAATTTTCCAATTAACACTTTTTGAAATTGCCAAACTTGTCCAATTACCACTTTTGTAAAATGTACTTTTCAAATACTTTGTTTAAATGTTTAATAAACATTTTTTGGAATTGTGTAATTTTTCTACAAAAACATTTTTTGAAAATGTGTAATTTTTCTAATAAACATTTTTGGAAAATGTGTAACTTTTATAATAAACATTCTTGAAAATGTGTAAGTTTTCTAAAAATAATTTTTTTTTTGAAAATGACTATATCTTTAAATTAGCACATTTTGAAAATGTTATATTTTTTGAATCATCACCTTTCAAAAAAGACTTTCTTTCCCGATGCAATAATGTACTGTGGTGTTTAGATGTTGGTTCTTGTTTGCAAAATAGAGACATCAGAGAACGTCCTTTGAGCAACAACGCTCCAAAAACTTACATCAGACTGAGCATCCTGCAGAAGCACTGGAACTTCAAGTTTGGCTTGTGGGTTTTATTTATGGAGCTAAATTGGATGAGTATCATAATATTCAGAATGGTCAACGGAATTGTTACGAAATATTGGAATGGATTCGTCCTTGCTTTCTGCTTGCTGGGGCTGCTTGTCTTTGTTTTCAAAAAGTTTGCGCAGGTCAACGAAACCAGTCTCGAGATCTTGAACGAATGGAAGAATCAAGTTGTGGAAATGGCAAAAGCGGATCCTAAAAATGCTAATGCAATTTCGAATGGTCGTCGGCTGTGGCTGAGAAAATTTGCCAAAGCCTGCCAGCCGACGAGTGTCCGGGTGTGGACATTCTTCTTAGTGGACCTGGGCTTCGTTCTTACTGTACTTGATATTATTTCAAACCAAACCGCCAGTCTCATTGTTACCTACAAGGAGTTGCACGGGGTAAAATGAAAGTGGCTTCATCTATCTACTCAACTATGTATATTCTTCATTTTTAATTGCTGTCTTCATTGTGCTAAGCAACCGATTACAAATAATCTGACGTTCTGTAGAATATAATTACAGTGAAAATGTTGAGAGCCTTGAACGTGAATAAGCCATGCCGTTATGTTAGACGGCAACTATTGTTGTTTTATCGCACAGTAGGTCACAGTAATTATTACAACGTGCCGTACGCACGCTAACATATAAACTTTACTTCTACCTTATCATGGAATATTTTTACTTTGTCACGTTATTTTTACTCCAGTAAATGTAAGTTAACATCGTAATTGCCTTCAAAAGTCATCAGTAGCGTATCCAGAGATAGGCAAGGAAGGTAACTGCTTAAATCTTAAATAAAACTGGAAAAATCGTACTTTTAGAAAAGTATAATTATAAACACAAACTCGGACTTTTTGAGGAAGTATAAAAAATAAAAACTCGGACTTTTTCAAAATTAGAAAAAAATACAGTACCTTTTTTAAAAAAAATTGACTTTAAACTTATACACTAGATAATTAGAATTAGAATTTAGCCGACATGCCTACCTCAACAAACCCTGGAGACGCTACCGTACTGATAGTCCCAGTACACAGAAATAATTCCATTTCTTGATTTGAAGATGCAAACGACACGAAGGTGTAAACATCATCACCGACACGTACTCCCTAAACTGAATACAAATATGTTACAACAGGGAACAAATTGACAATCGTCTACAGATACGGCATTTATTACGGCGGAAATGGCAGTAGGCATAATTATTGACCCATTACAAAGCACTTCTTGAAATAGACAAAATGCATGGGAATACCAGCTTCAAAATATCTTTACCTCAAATCATCAACCTACTGTGACTGTGACTATGTAGTATAAAAAACCTAGTTTCAAAACATGTGTTCATCTAAAACAAATTATTTGTCGGTATATCTTAAACATGTGTTTATTTCAGTTTAAAATTCAGTAATTTATTTAATGCATTATATGCATGAAATTAACCCTAGCTGCGATTAAAATAACTTTGAACATGAGCATTAGTAGGCTCTTGATTTGAGTGGATGATTTTTTTGGTGCGTAGACAGTGTATAATTACTTAAATATTAATTATTGAAACATCTCTACTTGGTCACGGTCACGCAGTGGTTATCTTGTAATTATACACGCAGGCCTGTATATCACATACACGTCTCCTTCACCACTATTTACTACTTACGCTTCTTACAATTAGTGCCAGGATTTCTTTACAAAACCTAGAACGTTGTGACTGGCACGTACTCCTTAATTTGAACACAAGTATTTTTAATTTGGTCATTTAATATGGAGCATCTGCGAAGAATTATTTTCGTAGCAAAAAAATGATCTGATTTAGTATCTTCAAACGTAAGTAATGGAAAAACCTGATCTCGGCAATCACCTTGAATCCCCAAAGCCTTAAAAGAATGCGAGGAGCGGGAGAAAGAGGAAAACAGGGAGTGAACGGTGAAAACTACATACAAAGCATATACAGCTCAAATTTTCTATCGAGGGTGTTGGCCAATTTCGTTTTGCAAATAAATTTGGTTTTTTTAGATTTTCTTGCCAATATTTTCATTGTAGAAGAGTAGCGTCCACAGGACTTGTTTTCGTTTAAGCCTGCAACAAATCTTCAATCTATTTTGTGTACATTTGAATAGCTACGTATTTGTTTGTAAATCCTAAAAAGGTAGCGTGTTTTTGTAAAAGTTCTAAAAAACACTGCGGCAGTTTTGGTTAATTTAAAAAACCGTGTCATTTTTCTGTAAGGTCTGAAAAAAGTGCATCAAATCTGGAGTCATTTTTAAAAACAAGGTTTGCCTAGTTTTTTTAAAATTTTTAAAATTTTGAGAGGTGCTTCAGTACCAAGGTGAACTTCTCGACAGCTACGCGCCTAAAGTCACCCTATCGTTTTTAAAAATGACTTTTTAAATTTTACTCGTTGTATTAATGCAAATATTCTAGAAATTTTGAACAATCAGAATATCGCAGGTTCAATTTACATATGTGGGTTTTGCACTTAGCATTGAGATTCATGCAATTACTCATATTTGAAGAGTTGGGTAACTTTGAAAGGATGAGTAACTAGCTAGTTCATGATTCTGGTGTAATAAAAGCTGCATAGTTTTCAACCAGAATAGAAGCAGGCATGTAGATTACAACATCCACATAAAGTGCCAAGGGAAATAAGATGATGGGTTAAATACTAGTGTGCATATTTGTGTAATTGTGGAGATATTTATAATATAAGTAATAGTTTAAGTTGATCACGATTAAGCAACAACCGGGGAATAATTATGCTTAGATTTAGTTAATTATTTGTACTTAATTTGAATCGTTGTAATTGGTATTTGAATTGATACGATCTGTATCTTTAGTCATTGTAAATAACTGTAGTAAGATATTATTGTAAAAAGGATTTGCAAATGTAAATTTACTAGTTGTTAGGCTGAAATTTAGCATTAAAGATATAGCTGTAACATTGGTCTTCAGTACTTAGATCATACGGGCATAACTGTGCATTATACGAAAATGTCTATTTATCCTGAGTGAAAAATACTAGCAGCCATATATACTGAGGTACTCATTTGACGTAGTGTTACTGACATATAATTACATATAGGTATTCCATTCAAAACAGACTTTCGTAGTTCGTTATGATGTCGGGGAATGGACTTGTAGAGTAGGCTTTTATTAACTTATATAGAATTTAACATACCTCCAGTAAACATTAAAGCCATGTGGCATAAGTCTAGGCGAAGAGCATCAATACACCCATAGCTTTTCAGATGGTTTTATTCATCGCTAATAATACTGCAATGTACTAAGTACATATTGCCTACAGTAAGTAGTACCCAGGCTATGTGGCTCCGTTGATTCATCCATTTCACTCAACTCGGGTAATCAAATAAATAAGTAAAGGCATGGATTTATCGGGCCTACATAAAAAATAGGAAGTGCCTACTAAATGCCTTTCTACAAAAGAAATTTTTTCCACCTACATGCAACTATACATAGCTCTACAAAAGAAATAATTGCGCCTACAGAACAATAGCCTACAAGTGTTTTACATTTTATTTAAAAACGATGCAATGATAACAGCCAATAGTAGTATTAGACTTAAACATTCATTATAGATGTAATAGCAAACAGTATACTTATGCCAAAGTATAAGTATGATTAATAATAGGAATAAGACGGGTGTATATTATTATAAATATTTTTAACAAGTTAATTTTTGGATAATGCTGGTCCAACTTTAGCTGGTCTTACTGGTCAGAAAAATGTAAGCATTTTTCTAAATTCACAAAAATTGATAAGTTTTTTGAAAAGTAACAAAAGTGGATACAGTCTTTTTTAAATGTACTCAAATTGATGTCGTTTTTGTAAAACATATTTTTGCAGAGTTTTAGGTTCACAGAGAGGATGTGGTTTTTTTAAATCTACAAAAATTGATACAGTTTTTTATACAAAAACTGATAAAGTGTTTTTAATTTCCACAAGAATGTTTTCTTGTTTTAATTAATATTAAATTGCGTCATAACGTCACAAGAAACTTAATTGATTTTTTTTGCGCAATTAATAAATACTTGCTAATATTTTAATCTCCAGAGGAATACGAGCGAAGAAAAAGTGAAGCTGCGAGTAAGACAATGAATCGAATCCTGAAGCTCACTGTCTTTGCAGCTGTCTTTCCTGGGATAATGCGATCTTCTGCGATATTTTCGACACCCGAAGCACCTTATTTGGTGTCTTCTTGCTTGCTGGGGCTGCTTGTCTTTGTTTTCAAAAAGTTTGCGCAGGTCAACGAAACCAGTCTCGAGATCTTGAACGAATGGAAGCATCAAGTTGTGGAAATGGCAAAAGCGGATCCAAAAAATGCTATTGTAAGTTCCAATCGTCGTCGGCTGTGGCTGAGAAAATTTGCCAAAGCCTGCCAGCCGACGAGTGTCCGGTTGTGGACATTCTTCTCAGTGGACCTCGGCTTCGTTCTTACTGTACTTGATATTATTTCAACCCAAACCGCCAGTCTCATTGTTACCTATAAGGAGTTGCACGGGGTAAAATAAAAGTGGCTCTTCTCCCTACTCGACTATTTTCTTCACTTTTAATTCCTGTTTTCCTTGTGCTAAGCAATAGATTTCAAATAATCTGAAGTTCTGTAGAATGTATTTACAGTGACAATTTTAAAAGTAGTGAACGTGAAAAAGCCATGCCGGTATGTGAGCCGGCAACTATTATTGTTTTTATCACACAGTAATTATTACAACGTGCCGTACGCACGCTAACATATAAAACTTTACTTCTACCTTATCATGGAATATTTTTACCCTGTCACGCTATGTTTACTTCAGTAAATGTAAGTTAACATCGTAATTGCCTTCAACGGTCACCAGTAGCGTATACAGAGGTAGGCAAGTAAGGTAACTACTTACCTCTAAATTTTTAGACAAATTAAATGGTATGGTTAAGAGACAATATAGAAATACCAAATCAAAAATGGCACTTCATAATATTTGTATAATTTCAAAAAGTATACTAATTATAAATCCAGAGTGAAAAAACTAAACTTTCAGATTTGAAAAAAAAAATAAAATGCAGGCTATTTCAAAAATAGTAAAAAGTGAATCTAGAAAACTATAAAATTTTAAGATTTAAAAAATTCAGACGTTTTGAAAAAGTGAAAAAAAATCTGAACTTTTCAAAAATTTAAAAGCAAAATTTTGCACTTTTTGAAAGGTGACAAGAAATCGGACTATTAGAAATAGGAGAAAAACTGGAAAAATCGGACTTTTAGAAAAGTATAATTATGAACACATACTCGGGTTTTTTGAACAAGTGTCAAAACTAAAAACTCGGATTTTTTCAAAAATTGGAAAAATATAGTACCTTTTTAAAAAAAACTTGACTGGAAACTTATACACTAGATAATTAGAATTAGAATTTAGCCGATCTGCCTACCTAAAAAAAAATCCTGGATACGCTACTGTACTGATAGTCCCAGTACACAGAAATAATTCCATTTCTTGATTTGACGATGCAAATGACACGAAGGTGTAAACATCATCACCGACACGTACTCCCTAAACTGAATACAAATATGCTACAGCAGGCAACAAATTGACAATCGTCTACAGATACGGCATTTATTACGGCAGAAATGGTAGTAGGTATAATTATTGACCCATTACAAAGCACTTCTTGAAATAGACAAAATGCATGGGAATATCAGCGTCAAAATATCTTTACCTTAAATCATCAACCCACTGAGACTATGCAGTATAAAAAACCTAGTTTCAAAACATGTGTTCATCCAAAACGAATTATTTGTAGGTATATCTTAAACATGTGTTTGTTTCAGTTTAAAATTCAGTAATTTTTTTAATGCATTTAAGATATGCATGAAATTAACCCTAGCTGCGATTAAAATAACTTTGAACATGAGCATTAGTAGGCTCTTGATTTATGTGGATGATTTTTTTGGTGCGTACACAGTGTATGTTTACTTAAATATTAATTATTGAAACGTCTCTACTTGGTCACGGTCACGCAGTGGTAATCTTGTAATTATACACGCAGGCCTGTATATCACATACACTTCTCCTTCACCACTATTTACTACTTACGCTTCTTACAATTAGTGCTAGGATTTGTTCACAAAACCCAATACGTTATGGCTGGCACGTACTCCTTAATTTGAACACAAGTATTTTTAATGTGGTCATTTAATATGGAGCATCTGCGAAGAATTATTTTCGTAGCAAAAAAAATGATCGTATTTAGTATCTACTAAGGTAAGTAATGGAAAAACCTGATTTCGGCAATCACCTTGAATCCCCAAAGCCTTAAAAGAATGCGAGGAGCGGGAGAAAGAGGAAAACAGGGAGTGAACTTTGAAAACTACATGCAAAGCATATACAGCTCAAATTTTCTATTTAAACTCGATCTTTCTCGCTTTCCTTTTAGTACTCAGTTTCGTTTCGCGTTTTTATTTGAGACTAGCATAATTACACCGACTAGCCTTACAGACCAAAACTTTCTGGAATTTTTTTAGAACAAGTTTACTTGCACGGAAAAACTTTTATGTAGCCCACTAATTCTGTTTTTCTCTGTGGGATAATCATTTATTATGTAGCTGATATGACTCTAAGTAAGTCATTTTGGCGCGTAGCTGGAATTTAATTTTCGAGGGTGTTGGCAAATTTCGTTTTGCAATTAAATTTTGTTTTTTGAGATTTTCTTGCCAATATTTCAATTGCGAACAGTAGCGTCCACAGGACTTTTTTTTGTTTAAGTCTGCAACAAATCCTCAATCTATTTTGTGTACATTTGAATAGCTGTGTATTTGTTTGTTAATCCTAAAAAGTCAGCGTGTTTTTGTGAAAATTCTAAAAACCCTGCGGCAATTTTGGTAACTTTAAAAAACCGTGTCATTTATGTGTAAAGTCTGAAAAAAATGCATCAAATCTGGTGTCATTTTAAAAAAACAGGATTTTGCCTAGTCCTTTTTTAAATTTTTAAAATTTTGAGAAGTGCATCAGTACCCAAGTGATCTTTTTGACAGCTACGCACCTCAAGTCACTCTATCGTTATTAAAAAAGGCTTTTTAAAATTTAATCATTGTATTTATGCAATTATTTTAGAATTTGTGAGCGATCACATAAGTTTAGGAAATTAAATAAATGCGTCTTGCGCAAATAATATCTACACCGACAATTTGAAATAGTAAATACTTGTAAGTAAAAGAATGGCAAGTGAACGTTGTGCTTTCTTTGCAAGAACGTGTATAAGCCCGTACGAAATCTTAACTATTCTCCCCTCTGTTGAGACACAACTCAAGCCCCAGAAAGCAGGAAGCAACTATAAAAACTCCAAGTATGAATTTCTCTACAGTTGCAAACGCTACCGAGCAAACATCAAAGACATCGAGGCAAACGAAGCGAAAATTAATAGGAGTAAATACAACGGCAAAACTTTGTACCGTCAGGAAAGGCTGGAACTCCGGAAGCAGATTTTAGCTTGCCAATATCTCCACAGACAAAACGAAACGCTGTTGAACCGCATTCTAAGAATGCTTCACACACAAAGGTATGTTGTAGAACACCCAGCATTTGCAACCACGATGATCCGATTCTACGAGAAGTTCCGGAATGATGCGGTCAAAGGAATTCGTAAGAGTCAACTTCTTCTATTGGAACTGTTTCCTCATGGAGCTGTGTGCAATGCGAGTGACACTTGTCAATTAAACGAAGAACGAATCATGGCTAATATCCATACAATTTCACAGTTCGAGATGGAAGCAATGCGAGTCAAGGAATTTTTATCTCCATCTTCATCCAACTCCAACCTCACCAAACTTGCGGTTGAACAATTAAAAAACATTACTATGCTTGGCAAAGGATTGCTGGAGGAAAACTGGACGCTGTTGAACGAAAACAAAAACTTGTATCAGCAAAGTTCAAATGTCAGATTGATGGCGGGATCATTGGGTGATTGCATCAATCTGAGTAAGCGAATTGGAGAGTGCCTTTCCAGTCTAGAAGCCAACAAACAGGAATTCCTTTTATTGCTTCGATGTAGCAATAATTCATTTGCTACAAATCAAAATCTCGCTCTGAATGAAAAAGAATTGATTGAAGAAGAGAAACGAGTTGCAGAAATTCATGCTTTGCAGGAAATATGTTCTATCGGTAGTTTGAAAGTAATCCCTGGTGCTGCTCAACAAATCAGTTATCCAAATCGAAGATTGCCCAACAGCTCACAGAATTTCCATCCATTCCCAGCTGCCACAAGTACAAGTTGTAATCAAAGTGGAATCAGATTTCAGACCAGAAGTGAAAGTCAAAACGAGAATGACGACTCAGGTATGAGTTTTGGTTTCGACTGCAAAAAATTTTAAAACTTTTACTACATAAAATCCCGTTTTTAGACATGTACCTCAGATTTGGTGCACTTTTTTTTAGAATTTACAAATAAGGACGCAATTTGTTTTTACATTTACACAGAATTTGTCCGGCTTTTTTAATTTTCAAAATGCCGGTGTTGTTATTACACAAAAATGCTTCCGTGTTTTTTAGAATTTACAAAAACAATTAAAACAGACGCAATTTTTGTAAAGAACAAATATGCCAGTGTTGTTTTTTTAAGATTTACAAGTTAGGACGCAATGTTTTGTAAAAATTGACAAGCTTTCTTTAACTTTACTAAAATTTGCTGCAGTATTTTTTAGAATTTACAAAAATGCCACAGTATTTTGTTAGAAATTAAAAAATGTAGCAGTATTTTTTAGAATTTAAAAAATGTCGCAGTATTTTTTCGAATCTACAAAAATATGTCGTAGTACATTTTAAATTGTACAAAAAATGCGCCGTATTTTTTCGAATTTACAGAAATATGTCGTAGTACTTTTTAAATTTTACAAAAAATGCGCCGTATTTTTTAGAATTTACAAAACAAGACGCAGTTTTTTTTAAAATGTACACAAAATTGTACAGTTTTTCTAAATTTACAAAGAAGACGGTATTTTTAATGCCAAAACGTCCCTCAGTATTTTAGAATTTAGAAAAAGAGACGCCAGTTTTTTTTACAAGAAAAGAAAAGAAGCAGTTTGTTTTAATTTACACAAAATAGATCCAGTTTTTCCAGCAGACTTACACGAAATAAAGTCCTGTGGACGCTACTGTTTTACACTAAAAAAACGAGAGAGTTTCAAAAGACATCTTTGAAAGTCAGCACCCTCCAGAATGAAACCCCAGCTAGGCGCCAGTTATGGTACATGTTGTAACATTGTATGTAAAAACTCTTTGATTTCTCCTTGTTTTCTGATACCTTATGGATGTGTGGGTATATGTAGGAAAAGGTCCAGGCTGCGTTGAAACTGATGGGTCAAATAACCTTCTATACGATGACATTGGTATGTACTTGGACCAGCACCAAGACTTTGGATTTGAAAATAATGCACATTCTTCTGACGCCGACTCATTTATGAATACTATTCTGAATCAAATTCTTCAACGGGATTACGAAGATCTAGTAGTACACTAAGACCTTTACCACAACAAGGGTTGTGAAACGTCCAAGTTGTGAGCTAAGATTCAACAAGCAGACAAGCGTTTGCGTTTGCAATGTACAATTAATTAGTAAACCGCCAACTTGTAGTTTTTAAGCGACAATAAAAGTTGTTTCAATTATTAACCTCATTATTTATAGCATTGTAGTTGTTATATAAAAGTTTAAAAAGTTTTTAATACCTTTTTAAATCAGAATTTTATGGAGTACGTAATGCGTTATTTTAGTCTGAAAATGTTTCAATTTTTATTTTCTTTATAATCCATTCAAAATGAAAAATGATGCGTTTTTAAATGAAAATGTGGCTCTAAATATTAAAATCATTTTTTTGGACCCTAAAATGGTGAAAACATTTTTTTAGTTAAGAACTAAATTAAACCATCAAATTATTTTCTATCCCCGGATTACAAAAGCAATTTGGCATATAAATGACAAAATCTAAACAAAAGTTATTGTTTCATCACAATAGTTTTGTACACCCACATCCTTAACTTAATCCTGAACATTCGTAGCTACGTTACAAACTAACCTCTTCTTCATTTACTTACATAAATACTTGCAGTAGCGTAATCAGGATTATTTCAGGCGTAGGACAAGTCGCTGAAGTCGATTTTATCTAGTATAAGTTTTTACACAAATTAATTGTAGGTAGTATTTTTTTGAGTTGTGAAAAAAACAGACCTCATCCAGCATACATTTTTAGAAAAATTACATCCAATTTAACGTAGGTAAACTAATTACAAAATCGAGCTTTTTCCACCAATATTTAAAATAAGTCTGCGGTTTTGGCGTGAATTAAAAAACACTGCGGGGTTTTTGTGTACATTAAAAAAACTTCATCTTCGTTGTTGTAAATTAAAAAAACTGCATCTTTTATGTTGTAAATTTTAAAAAAGCTGCACCTGTATTTACGTGATTTCCAAAAAACTGCATTTGTTTTTGTAAATAATTTTACAAACTGCGTCTGTGTTTTTGTAAATTTTAAAAAGGCTGCACCTGTTTTTACATAATTTACAAAAAGCTGCATCTGTTTTTACGTAAAAATGCTGTCTCGTTTTCATGTAAATTTTAAAAAATGGGGTTTTTCATGCAAATACTTGAATGAAAATTGTGTTTATTTTAAAAATCCTACGTAGGCCTAGGCGTACGTGGCCAACGCCTAGTCTACTGAACACTTGACCTTGAATTTTGCACATTGGTTTCTAATAGTAAAATTAATACAACAAATGCAATGAAAATAAAATAAAGTAAAGCGATTAATCCTCACGACAAAAAACTTAATAAATTAATCTTTTAGCAATTAAAGTTGTTGGAATCTAAAAATAATGAATAAAAAATTATATTAGAAATTAATACTCTCAGTTTGCAATTTTGAATCTAAGGTTGTGTGAGTGTGTGAACAAAACCTTGTAGCAACTATGACCTTCAATCTCCTAAACTACAGTAATACGTGGAAATTCAAGTAGAGGAAGTAAGATTTCCTTGAATTTTACTTTTTCATTAAATCGGATGGCGAATTTGTGTCAAGATCAGGAATGTCTAGGACGCGATGGTGTTTAATCTAAACTGAAATCTCTGGGAGCGGTCATAAAGTATGTCACGCTAATGAGGGGGGGAGGGGGTCAAAATTTAGCGTGACAGCCAGATCCTTTAACATTACAAAATCGCCAAAATAGCGTGACAGGGGGGAGGGGGGGGCCAAAAATTGGCTT
>JAAXYX010004681.1:0-11994 GCA_036851915.1 Ptenothrix huangshanensis
TTTTTTTTTGGTTCTGGGCGAGAGAGAACTCGTTTTTAGAGACGCTTTAAGAGTAATGGCGCGGGTAATTATTTTTGGTCGGATTTCAGTCAAAAATTACAATGAAGTTGAGAATTTTTTTAACTGCCGCTAATTGCAATTGTAAACGAACACCAGTGTAACAATATGCATTGTAGAAGCTACTACTTTTTCAGTCATTTAAAAATGTGGGATCAGTTTTGACATCGTCTCAAGACAAGGAGGCCGCGCTAAATTGAGATAAATTCGAAAAGCGTGGATTTTTTTTTGGGGGTTTAATATGGAAAAATTAAATTGATGAATTCTGTCCTTTGGAACTTTTTAAATTTTTCGAAAAAACTGAAAATTGGGACCAACTCTTTAGAAAAGGAACTGACAATCAGTTTTTGTAAGATTTAGTTTCAAAACCTGTTTTTGAATTTTTTTTAACTCCGATTCACGAAATAATGGAAAGGAATGGAGACCATTCCTTTTTTAATTTTCCCGTATTGAATCCCATAAGAAAATCCGAGAAATGTATAGTTTTTACGATTTGAAAATGATGATATCATGCGCTATGCATTAGAATAGCTTTTTTGCACTTGCCCGTTTGGGCAGTCAATAATGTTACGATTAAATAGAAAAAAAGGTCTCATAATTTGAAACGTTATTTTTTGAGCGAAAAAAATTTAAAACATTGTGCTGCCTTTAAAATGCGTGGGTAGCTATTTTCAAAAAATCACAATTCTACCTCCGAGAAAAGAATAATAAGATCCACAGCCTCTCTAAAAAACTGGGAGGCCATGATGCAATTATAATTCGGTGGGCACACAGCTCTTCCAAAGTACTCCAAGGAATCCTTCAAACTCGGAATTATTTGTAGAGGCGAATTTTTCAAAATGAGTTTCCTACTTCTTTCCAGCACATGCCTGTGCTCATTGAATTCATCCTCAAGATCCCTACTAGCAAACGTTCTATCGCAAACCCCACAAGTTTTGAATCTGAATTCGTTCAAATCGTAATTTATAATGTCTTGACTCAGCCGACATCTAATAAATTCAGCGGACATCTTGCTCTCGTGGGAAAATCTTAGGGAGCAATATGAACAGGAAAAGTCAGCTCGATCACAATCTGCATTGTGGATCAAACTCGTATCCGAAGGCCAATTATTCCTACAAGCGATGCAGGAGCATTGAAAATGATATCCTGCTATTAAAGTCTTCTGCCTAGTTTTACTATTGATTCTTCCATTCTCTGTGGGACATGAGTGATAAACCGGCCCGTAGGAAAGTAAAAGCTCCTCTCCTTCCCGAACACGTCTCAGAGTGACAACAGCAGTTTTCCCCTTAGACTTTCCCGTAAAGCGCGTAACACTAGGATCACAGGAATGATTAAAAAGACTTAGTGTTGTAAAAATCCCAATGGAAAATCCATTGTAGTTGAAGAGGAATTCAAAGTTTGGATTTGGATTCGGTTTCGGATTCAGATTCAAGTTCGGACCATTAGTTGGAATGGGGAAGGATTTGCCCAAAGTATTATTCATATAGGATCTCAAACTTATCAGCCCCCCACTCTCCTTTCCGGCAAATTCATGCAGCTCGAAGATGTGCCTTTGAAAATTCTTAAAATGATGGAGAATTAGTTGGGCAACAAAATCCGGGAATTTGTTTGGTATCGGGGTCGGGGTGGGAATTTCTTGAAAGAAACTTGAATGGAAGGCTAAAGTCTGCGAGAGAATTAAACACATGAGGATAAGCACTAGATTGCAATCGTCATTCTCGTTTTTGGCGCTAGTACTTGAATTCGAGTTGGGATCAAAATTTCGTTTTGGGTTCCCATTATTTTCCTCTATGGATTTTTCTTGATCATGGTTGGATTCGTCTTGCCTTTTGCCTTTGTCAGTCAATACTTTTAAGTTATAAACAGCATTGTAGGAGTCCGGTGTATAAATTCCTGTTTCAGGGTCACTGCCGGGAATCATGGTGGATTTTTTATGTTGAGGGAATAAGTTGGTGTGGTTTTGAGTGGAGAAAATGGAGAAAAGATTACAAGGTCCGAGGATGCAGATTAGTTTGAAGACGAGGTAAAAGTGCTTCAAAAGTCGGTCGTCTTTTAGAAGACAATGAAGTTCTGGGAGACAAGGGCACTCGTAGCGGTGATATTGGGCTTCGGCTTCCTTGCGGCACTTCTCATTGCAGTAAACAGCCTATACCATGTAAGAAATCAAAAGGCAAAAATTAATTGTTATTATTAATGGTATTTGAAACCTGATTAACCCCAAAATGAACTGCAATTGTATGACAGTTTCTTACAAATATACAGGTGGGACACGGAATACAAGTGACAGTCTTCTTTAAACAATGATGACAATGATCTACGTCGAAATCGAGAGAATTGTCTAAAACAGCAACAAACGGAGCTTCTACCATAACAGTAGTGCCTGCAACAACGACCAAGCAAGAAGGAATTTTCATCTTCAGTTACAACATACACATACATATTTATTTAAAGGTAAACACTTGATGGGGAAACAGGATGAAATGCACTTTTCATTGTAAAAAGCTATAGTGTATTATTGTTAGTGTTATGAACCAAAATTTGGGAAAAAATCAGGAAAATCAGAAAATTCGGAACAAATTCGGAAAAAATCCGGAAAAAGGAATATTTATGAAATGGCGAATCCTCAAAATAAATGCCATGTTATTTTGCAAACTATAAAAGTTTTGCACAAGTAGCTCGCTGAACAATTATAAAAACTTAATAGTTTTAAACTCGTTTAAAAACAGATTTTTAATTATGTTAAAATATTCTGATTTTAAAAGCAAAATCTATAAAAATGAGGAAAGCCAAAAACCAGTAATTTGACCCTGATAAACATGAAATATCGCAAAATGTGCCCCGAAAAACAGGAAGCATCTAACCCGATAATTCCTGCTTTTAGATTAAAATTTGAGCCTGAAAAGCAGAAAAAACTAGGAGACTAAAAGTGGCTAAAACAGGCAATTTGAATTAAAACATCAGGAAATGTGACAGAGCCTGCTAATGGCTTACGACTAATAATAACAACTCATATAATTCCTTAAGACTTACCAGCAGGAATATCCGTCTTAGCCACAATATGCCTACCCCTCTCAGAGTTAAACCGGATCTCGACCGAATCATGAAGAGAAGGTGCCAAAGGATTCGGTGGCTTCAAACTAAACAGTTTTTTACAGAATAAATTCCTCTTGTCAATCTCTTTCCTCAACACCTCTTCCGCTTCGCAAAATTCCCTTTCCTTTAAATGCATTTGATATCTTTCCTTCCTCTGGTGCAACTTCTGCAGTTTGTCTGGATGATCTGTAGGATATTGATTCTCAAGGGCTAGTTCAATATCCCCGAGTGCTTCTTCCGTATAGCCCAGGTAATGCAGAGCAGCTGATCTATTAGCATACGCAAGACCCAATTCAGGCTGACCAGGAACAGCAAACAACAAGGCAAGATTATAGGATCGAACTGCTTCAACAAATAATCCTCGGCCATAAGCTAGATTGCCGTCGTTTCGGAAATCTGACGAAGTTTCGCCGTTCTTTCGGTAATCTACATTAACATAATATTTAAAGGTGACTAATTATTATTTGTGTAATTAAATAAGAGGAAAGTATAATCATTATTTCCTCTGTTTCTTGATATTTTACTATATTGACTATAGAAATGGAATAGAAGCTTACTGCTAATGATTAAAGGATGGCTGGGAGTCCACTTGAAATGCTCGCTAACGACGTGGATCCTGTCACAATCCTCCTCACATTGTGATAACCTCTGCTTGAATTCTACTATCGATGCCTTTTTTTGAACATTCGCAAGGAAATTTTCAAGCATCAAGGTGTATTTACTTTTACTCGTGTTTCTGGAACTATTGTCATTGCTATTGCTCCTGTTATTATTAATATTGGTGTTGCTTTGATGTTGATAGTCGTCTTGTGGAACACTATCAGCTCTTTTGTCATTGTCCTGAGTGGGAAAAAATTCCAGGTCTAATCCATCATTTGTATCCATGATGGTAATACTCTGATAAATTGCTGCTAGGAATAATTACTAACACTGACTTGAGGGAAATAGCAACAGCTGCTCCTTCACTGCTACCAAGACCAGCTACAACAAGTGACAGAAAGTGCAACGAACAAGAACAGTTCTCGACTCTTGTCCTCTCCGCTCCTGGAATAAAACTGTTAGTGTTACTTGCAGTGACCGATGTATATGGAGTTTTGTGTTCACTGCTCCTTCCTCAAGTTCAATTATTAAGAGTGAAAAACTAACACTAGTAAATGCAATGCTAACAAGTTACAGTCAAGAATTCTCTGAACTGGTGAGCTACCATAGTCACAGACTGCAATGCAGATGCAAATAGAAAATGTCGAGTTCATTAAATCATTAAATCGTAAAAGTCTCAAATTTATTTTCGGGTTTCATGAGACTTGGATTATACTGTACATATATACTACGAGTTTTAGATATAGGTACTATAAACGACGAAGTGCTCCCATTAGTTCTGTGAAACTGGAGTATAGGTGATCAGTGAAATGTTGTATAGTGCTACCTGAAGTCTGAAGTATGTAACCAGGTATGGTATTTGTTATCGTATCTGACAGCTGATTTGATGATGATAACCTCCACCGCTCGCTATCCGCCGAGCAATTTAGTTGTTCTTGTAATTTGCCTGCATTGTGTAGTACTTTGCTTTTAAATCACTGTGATCGTATCAAACTATTCGCTTAGGGAACAAACAAACATAAGTACAAAGTACCAGGCCATGCTTAAATACTAAGAATAGTTATATGCCTATCACTGTTAAGTAATTACTTTAGGTGCATTTTGGGATTAGGATTAGTTTTTCGCAAAAATGAAGATATTAACGTTTGGCAAACAACTGTGCTACGGTATTTAATAAAATAATTTTGTGGATTGTTGTGGTTGTTCACAAATAAGTAAGCTAAGGTAAGAGTCTGGAAGTGGAGCGAGCGAATTCTCAGCGAATTTAATAACTACGTATCCGTTTACTTGTGACATTTAAAGTGATATTATCCTGAGGTAACACAGGAATCAGTGATACGACACATTGATTACATGAATTCTAGATTGTAGATTTTAAGTTGATAAATAGTTTGAACGTTGATTGTACTATACATAATTACATTTTGTTATACTATCGCATTGTTGGTATGTATATTCAACATATAATGCAATATAATTATTACCTACTACAAAGTACAAGGCATTTCTAAAAATCAGGATTTTGAGACGAGAATTGTTCAGTGTTCAGATAGAGTATAAACTGCGTAAAATTCTGCGAATTCCTTGCAGAAGGAATTTAGAACCTTGCTGGATTGCAGATACAGAGATGTTTCCCTTGAACAGCCTAGAGTCTAGAGCGAATTCCTAGTCAGTCAATTGTAATATTGCTTAGCGTATAAATTCTTGTCATTTTAAAGTATTGGATAAGAAATCCGCTACATTTTATAGGTCCTTATTTTTAAAAGTGATAATTGTACTTGTCTCGGACAATAAAGATAATTCCTGATTCAATTTTAGAAAAAAATGTTGTCGCAAAGTTTTGGTTGAAAAGTCTTACATGATTTTCTCGAACCTATGAACTCTGAGTTAGTGTTGATTATGAGATTATTTGTCACGACTGCAAAGACGCCATCAAATTCTGTAAGTATGTGTTTTAAAGTAAGCGACTCGAAAACTTCATCGACATGACTTTTAACATCTACAATAAATTAGGATATTAAATTGATTCATCGTTGTGGTCCAAGAATCTCTAATCACTTATAGAAAGTAGGAAAGGAACTATGTTGATGTCCTTATATAGAAATTCGTAGATTCTATTTAGTCTTGGCCAGTCCATACTAAAAGGATATTGCGAGCAGGTAAACCACAGAAAGACATACGCCATAGCATAGGTATAAAAGAAATCAGCAAACACCTTCTCCTGGCAATGAAAGCCTCGAGCCCATTTTTGACACAGAAGTCTTCAAAAGTATCCAAATAAATGTTAAGTAGCTTGTCAACATTTTCTCGGTTCAATTTCACTTTGGGGAGTATCGACACAACGAGCTCACCTAAATCGTAAGCAGCATCCCCATAACCCAGAAGTTGCCAATCATTAGCTTTCAGCGTTAAAGGATTGTCCGTAAAACAAATATTGTTGGACCAAAGATCCCCATGAATCATACTAGGATGATTGTACACAGCTTTGAAAATATTCCTGGACATATTTTTATGACCTGGGCGGATTATTTAGAAAGCAACTCGCATCTCTTCGGAACAGTTTTCTTTCTCAAAGAACGGGCCAGACTTCAAAACTGCTTCGACACAGAAAGTGAAAAAGCTAGAGCATTCCAGAGGTTTACGGTCGTCAGGTATTTGTTGAAGGAATGGATGTAGCTTCTCCAAGGGAGTTTTTTTACGGAATGCTACAGCAAAACCAGCGTAGTGAAACTTAGTCATGAATCGAACACTCTCTTCGATTCTCGACATGGAGACTTGTCCGAAATTAAGAGTGTAATATGCCTGTGGTTTCAAATTTTCTAGGACAATAATGGAATCTTGGGAATAATCGAGGATAAATCCGCACACGTAGGTACACAGGTAGGCTCTGAGTTTCTCCAATTCCTGGACAATAACGGGAAGCACTTTTTCGTAAAAATTGATTTCCGTCACATCGAATTTCTGGTCGATAATCATTTGACGGACTTGGGCTACTATTTCAGATTGTTGTGGTACAGCTAGGGCTTTGGCTATCAGGTTTAATTATTTATTAATCCCTTTGCTACTGTTACTTTCATCCGTTTCGACTTCACCCGAAATTCGTAGGAGCTGACTTAGAAAGCCGGTGCCTTCTTGAGCATTGCCGATTACGAAATCATTTGGGCTGACTTTCTTGTCGATTACGGAGGACAGCCAGAGGTTGGGCTTACGTCGCCTAATGTCACTGGCACTTTTATCGTCCGATTATTGCTTCCTTCCATTTTTGCTATCACACAATGGATTTAGAGTTTGGAACTAAATAACGTAAAACTTCTGATAATAGCCGCGGCTATTATATATATTGGCTTTTTTCCTGGTCATCGTAATGCTTAAGCATAGGATTTGACCAATAATAAACAAACAGGCTATCTTTAAAGTCCCGCTCTTGTTAGAGGTTTTCCAGTATTTGTAAAGGGAAAATATCTTTACCTTAACATGCTATAACGATTAAGGCGACCAAAACACAGCGAAGGCGTGAAAACACAACGAAAGGTACGACCCTCAGTCGCGATATTTTTTTTGGTTAACACCTAATGACCTTCGAATTTAAAATCCTTAAAAATTACCATCAAAAGCATAATGAGATTTCAAAATGGAATAAAAACAGTATAAGAACAAATGAATGTTGAAAAAAAGGTTAACAGAAAATAGATTAGAGAAAAAAGCATGATTTCGGTCGCCTTACTGATGACTAAAATTGATATTAAAAATATAATTGTGACTTTACATCAAAGTAGGTTCGTACACTTATGTAATTAGTTACTCCTTCAACAGTCACAGGCAATAAATCTTTAGTATCTTGATTGAACGTTTAACTGGAAAAATCCACACATGGGTATAACTGTAATACAAACGGATAGACCCTTTCTAAATCCTCGACTAACAAGCAAAATGTTCAGTTCCACTAATCCTATAATTGTGTAGTTATAAATAGATTTGAATTCAAAACATCATTCTAATTATAAATCAACACCAAAAAATACAGCTAACAGAAAGTTTCGCAAAAAATGTACGATTCACAGAATGCAATTAAAGAACAAATTAAATCCAAAAATTGTAAAATATACAGAATTATTTATGCAGTGAGAAATACAGACTCCAGCTATCTGCAAGAAGCTGACAATACTTGTCATGCAAATAGTTTAGTGCATAAAGATTGACACTTGGACCTTGAAGTGATAAAAAAACCCTTTAATCGTAGTGATTATTATTCATGTGACATCCAATGTTGATCAAGTATTTATAATTAAGGTCATTAGTGAATGCTTAATATAAATCAAAGGGATTTTGTGGCATAATATGCCTCGTACAACATGGACTCTGTGTTTGGACGAAAGGTGTTGTACTGAATCTCCTGGTCAGTTTAGTTTACAAATAAAGAGTTGTGTGGCATAAGGTACTAAGTTCAGTCGAGTTCCATTGAACTTAGTCCCTTTTGCCAGACAACCCTTCATACGTTGAGCGATAGAATTGCAGCAGTTATAGTATTTTTAGGTATAAAAGAAGACAATATAATTACTGCAGATGAGTGTGAGTGGAGTGCAATCTCGTTCCTTTTAATGTATGAAACAACAACATGGCATTTTTGTATCCTTATTAGTAATTATTAGGAAATAAAATCGATTGTACGCATTGCGCAAGCTTAATACTGTTATATTTTTTTATTTAAAAGATACCCAAATTGTTTCTTTGTTAGTGGTATATCCACCTATTCATTTTTATTTTTAACATGGAAAACTAGCAAGTGCAATGACAGTAAAGTTTTCATATTCGCACAACCCTTTTTCATAAAATCCAATGAATTTTACGGAACATTTGGAAGTGAAATGGTGCTGTATATCGATTGGGTACTAATAAATATTCTTCTTTATTCGATTCAAGGCCCCAAAAAATCTGTATAGGTTTTGTGGAACAAATTACATACTATGGAGACTAATCTGAAATAGTTTGTCAAACGTTGTTGTACACTTACAAAATAAAAAACTTGTATTTATTATTGATGCTAATAATACAATAATCATTATTTTTGCAAGACCAAAAATTGATTCAACCGGGCCATTGTGGGAGTGGAGTGGGAATTGAGAACCAAATCTATCCATGAAATAATCGTGTAATCAAACCGTAACGAAACGATTCAATAATGCAAAATTGTAAAATAAAAATATCCAGTATCCAGTCAGAATGCAACGCAAGGCGTTGTGGTTTTGCACTTTGCAGTTATTGCAAAATACAGTTACAATTAATCACTGCACTGTAAACTGTAACGTGTAATTTGTAATTAGTACCATATTATAGTACATATTATATGTTAGTCTTTCAGCTCAAGTTTCAATTTCTGCCCAAAGTAACTGAAATATTCACCTGCTTTTACTGTTCAGTTTTTATTAACTAACAATGTACCTATCAGAATCGGAAAATGCCGTTTCAACAGTTTTATTAAATACTACATAATATTTAAATCATTGTACCTAGTCGTGCCTTTTGCCTTTCGTTCAAACTTCGAACTGCTACATTCTGCAATAATTTTCCACCATTGTAAATTGACTTTTTGATCCCAATTTCCTCCATTACTCTGTACTATGATTCAGGTTTTGTTTGCTTTTAAGAAAAATGACCAGTATAAAAGTATGTGCTACTCACATAGCTTTCACAATTACAACAGGTTGATATTTTATTAACCTTCGACCTCGATTTGCTTCATGCTATTATTATCTGTGGTACGGTGTTACTGCTACGAACAAAAACGTGAAAACAGCAATGAAAAGGTGCACTAGAAACTAGAAAGGTGGGCTTAATTCATTATTTAGAATCACGTTACATTTTATTTGCGATTAGCTGAATCGAATATTATTTCGTAATTATATTTATTAAAAAACATCAGAATACCTGAAATATGAAGTGTTTAAAGATGATATGAAAATAAACTACTTTACGTTCAATCCCTTATCCCACCAGAAAGAACCAGCATTTTCGGGCAAAAGTTCCTTACCATACAAAACATGTTGATGTTATTGGAGAATTCCAACCTCGTCACAACCCTTCTCTTTATTGGGCTGGCATATCAAACCTACGCTGCTCCATAGCTAGATCCTGAACTCGACAAGATCGAAGAGCAGAGGCAACGCTGCCTTTTCGTACGTTTTGGGGGGATTGACACAACCAGAATAATGAATGAAGTTAAGAAAAAACGTTCGACTTTCACATCCCGAATGCAATGCTCGGTAGCTATCATAGCGCCCTTAAGAGCCATGCAGATCAAGTTCAAGGTCCAGTGCTGGAACTAATCAAGGGTGAATCTGGGAAAAAAAGTTCCGGAGGATATACCGTTACTCAACATCCCCTCAGTGATCTTATAAGTATAAGGGGTGGGGACAAAGCCTTAGTGGAGGTGTTAAAGACTGCCCCAGGAGTGTCAAAGATTTGGCTTGGAGCAAAAATTAAACATGAGAAAAGTTCCAGACAAGATCAAGCACCAGTGAAACAGGACTGCGTTAATCAATGGGGTATGGATTTTATCGAAGTTCCCAAGGTTTGGGAAACTGGGAATAAGGGTGAGGGAGTGGTCGTGGGAATAGTCGGTCCAGGGGCAAGGGTCACTCACGAGGCTATAAGAGGACATCACCGCGCCACCTATGGCTGGTTCGATCCAGGCAACTTTTCAGATGCACCTTTTGAGTTACATTCTGATCTTGGAACCATGGCGACAAGTATAATAGTCGGACGGATCAAAAACATCGGAGTTGCACCTGATGCCAAATGGATTGCCAATCTAACGACAATGACGAGTTTGATGAATGCCACATCGTTGCTTGTCTCACCTGGATGGCCTGCCCTACGGACCCAAAAGGACAAAACGAAAAGTGAGACCAAGCTCCCCATGTTATTCACAACACGTGGGTGGGCAGTAGAGAAATACAATCTGAACTTGGTCTACCAGTTAGCAACCTAATAAATATGGGAATCATCGTGGTATTTCCCGCCGGAGCCGTTGGCTCCGGTTGTAGTAAAATCTCATACCCAGCTACCATGGAAACAGTGGTCACAGTTGGTGGAGTCGATAAAGACAAAAAGCCCATAGTGAACACAGCAAAGGGGCCCGTTGCGCCAACGTCAACTCGAATCAAGCCTGACTGTGCTGCTCCGGGTGCAGATATTTATGGGGAAATGTCAGAAGCCGACGATCTGTACATTAAGGAAAACTCAGCAAATGTTGCAGCTCCCTTTGTCACCGGGTTGGCTGCACTCTACTTGAGCATTGTCCCTAATGATACCATGGATGGATTCAAAGATCTTCTTACTAAAACAGCGGTCCCGACTACCCCCACCGATGAAGTCTGTGATGGCACCCCACAAACGCAGTACCCCAACAACCACGTCGGCTACGGACTCGTAAATGCCCATGGACTCATCGACAAAGCTGGACCAACGGGCGTTCCATTTGCGGGTACCAACGCCAACATGAAACCAATCGGTGCTGTCATCGCCATCGTTCAAATGACCGTTCTCATCCGTTACTATTTCTATGAGCCAGCGTAAATTTTTCATATTAAAATGAACATATCTAGCTCGAATGAGTAATTCGTATACACAACAGGCCCTTTATTCAGTTTATTCAATTTTCGGATATAACAATGATATTTAAACAAACAAAACGTACGCGGGGCCTTGACTACCTATTTCTTTTTCAAAATAATAATCAATAGTCAGTATGCTGTATTGACTTTTCTTAAACTTTTGAAGTTTAAGTTTGAGGAGGCTTGGTTTTGTAACTCGTCTACTGGATAGTCATTTTGAAGGCAAACGGCTAAATTACGTGAGTGAGTTCAGAGACCAAATTAGTTAAAGCTGTGATTGTGATAGACACTATTTACTGGGTATTATTTGAATACCTGGCTTCTGACCTCTGACCTAAGTGATTTTAGCCGGTACTTTTATTCTCTTTACGTATATTCCCCTGCTAACCACCAATGCAATGTGATTAGAAACTTCCCAGGGAAGCATGTTGCATGGCGGATTTAACGAATGAATTACTAAGCACAAACTATTGTCAGTCAAGAGTACACTGACAATTTGAAGTTTGCTTTACATATTAGAAGGAAATAATAAATTAAATGCTAAAATTAATTAGGGCACAATTTATTTCTGGAGCTTATTAAATTAGTTATTACTATCGTTGATAATAATTTATTATAATATACTAAATAC
>JAAXYX010004682.1:0-11992 GCA_036851915.1 Ptenothrix huangshanensis
GCAAACTCTTTCTCTCTCTCTCTATGCCACACCACGCGCGCGCGCTCGCTCTCCAATACCGATCGATAACTCGGGTTTAACACCATGAGTATATACTACTCTTGTTTTGCATTTTTATACACAAAATAATAGTGTACTGTTGTTCGTTTTGACAACACTATAAAATCAAAATAAATGCCTTCAATGTTGCGATTATTTTTGTTTTTTAAGTGGTTCGGAAGAAATACAACACCTTGAAAGGAAGGAAAAAGACTGCCCAGTCGAAAAAGAATGTCCCGAGCAGCCTCAATGCCCAGTTCCAGAAGTTTCCGTACCCTGCCCAGTGTGTCCAACTGAAGAACCAAGGGCATCAATTTTCATAACTGAAGAATCCTGCTCAATCCCTTGGTACAGTTCGGGATGTTGTCAAGTACTGAGATGCATTCTAGCATTTTTCTTGGGACTTTTGATGTCAACATGCTATGATAAAGCTCTTAAGCAAACCAGCAGTAACAAAAATAAAAAACATCGGGTTGTTGAAGTTCATGCTAAAATGCTTCCTAAGCTAGTTCAGTATGAAGTAGAATAGTAAGAAATTTCTTATCATCGTTATTCTTCATTTGCACATTAAATTTATTTGTGGCAAATCCTTTGTGCAATAACCACCTATGTAAGTTAGCTTGAACTTAAAGAGTGTGGTAATTGTTTGTTAGTTTTAAAATTTTATTGATATTATTTTACTATGGCATTCAGGAAATAATTTGCTGCATACATAATTATGTATTATGTATGGTTGTTGAAACCGGAAGAAAATCACTGTTCAAATATTTTTTAGAAGTGACTGGAACAATTTTAGATTTTGGGGTTTTTGGTGTTATTAACGATATAAGAGTGTCAGATACATATAAATAATGCAGTTTATATCCTAAATATTTTAATATCAATTTTCTACTATTAATTTTCTCGTTTGTGAGCTTGATAATTCTGTCTAATTGTAAGTACGTATGTAATTAATGCAGTTATCAAAATATAAAATGAAATCACCGGTTGGAAATCAATATGCAAAAAATGTTTCTATAAAGACAATAAATAGCATTTTAATCTTAAATCAATTTTTCGAAATTACAAAATGAGAACCCAGCATAGTAAGCAAAGATTAAGTTAATTTGCATTGGAATAATAGATTCATTTTAAACTACAAAATAAAATCAATAAATTCTAGAGAAATATCTTTACTTTGAGCGATCAATTGCAAGTAAGTTATGAGGTTTTGGAAAGAGAACAGCACTTCCATTAGGATCCAAGGAAGGAGCAGGTTCTCCAGGAATAGTGGTGATTTTAAAAGTTTGGAAAAGATTGCCCATAAAAAGGAATAATTCGTCCTTTGCCAAAGCTTCTCCAAGACAAATCCGTTTGCCAATTGAGAACGGGATCCAAGCTTCGTTTCGAACGATTGAGGTTCCATCCGGGGAAATAAATCTTTCAGGTCTGAAGTTGTCAGGGTCACCCCAAGCCTCTTTGTCTCTCGAAGCGTTGTACAAATTAGGGATGAAGATGGTTCCCTTAGGAATATCGAAACCGTGAAATTTGACATTTTCCATAGCCTTGTGGGGCACACCAGTTGAAACGATTGAGGAATATCTCATTATTTCCATGATTGTGGCTTCCAAATAAAGTAATCTAAAATAAGAGACAAATTCATTATTTTAATTTTCACATTTGCAGTAAACATAAATTGATTATAATGTAGGCGTAGGCACATATTTAGTGTTTAATTTAATTGACAACGAAAGTATTCATGTTTGTATCTATGAGTAATTAATACTAAAATTGCACTTACTGCGGACGATCAGTGAGCGAAACTTGGCGGGAAAGTCCAACTACTCTTTTAATCTCCTCGAACATCTTTTCCTGCTTCTCCGGGAAGCTGGCCATAAGCAAGAAAGCCCAGGTCAATGTCGTACTTGTTGTTTCTGCACCGGCCACAAACAGATCCAGTAAGACAATCAACAGCCCTAATTCTAAAAGAAAAAAAGCATTAAATCAGTTTGGATTTCATAACTACTCTCGTGATATTAGTGAAAACATCTAAATTCAAAACATAAAGAAATTTAGGCGAATAATTATATTAATTATAATTTTTTAATTAGTTATTTTTAGTGAGTTATCATCGCACTTAATATTGGTGATTAGGATTTTATTGCAATTTAGTATTTACCTCCTTCCTTCTGGTAGAAGCTTGATCCTGGATCTGTAGTCTTTTTCATTTCGTTCAAATAAACGTCTATGAAATCTCGCGGAGCATCCTCCTGTAAAGTAGCTTCGTGTTGTTTAACTGTTTCCTTAATCATTTGTAAAACATCTTTCTGGAACTTCTGACCAGTTATTGTAAAGAAAGACGGGAATTTTTTCCTGGCCCAGTAGACCAGTGGGATGAGATCAGCAAGAACGGAGCTAAAAGGCCTTTTAGTAATTACTCTGCAGAGTGAAAAAAAGTTCCAAAATTAAATAATACCTATGTAAAAGGGAAATATTATTTTGAAAAATCTTATTATTGCATTCTTTTAACTGCTATTTGAAACATTCATTAATTGATATGTTTGCTTACGTGGTTAGTGCTTTGATCAGACTGTTTAATCTTGGATCATCGTGACTAAATCTCTCACTAGTTAGAATCGACCACAGTGCATTCAAGACGGCAATGTTGAATCTGTTTTGTGTTGTGATCGGTTGACCTTGCTCTTTCTTGAATGAAGCAATGAGTTCATTAACTTCATCCATAACTGCGCCTTCCATCGATTTTTTACCGAATCCAAAGTCTCTGAGATTCTTCAAACAGAAGCGTCTTTGGTCCATCCAGTTACGACCTTCGCTGAAGAGCAAACCTAAAACAGATTTTTTTATATTGTTAGTTGTTCTTGTTCTTGCTAGTTATTTTGTAACGAATGAATGACATTGATATGATATTGTATTGTTTGTTTATGTATTCAATGCCACCACATTCTGGTATTATTTACTGATACATGTAATAATTATGTGTAAAAAAATACTTACCTCGATTCCCGCCCAAATTACGATCAAGTAACAGTCTTGACACCAATCTACCCGAATTGACATTCTCTGCAAATGCTTCTCTGATGTGTTTGTGATTATTTAGTACTACAGCTCTGTATTAAAATTAAACAGCAGTTGTTTACCTTCTAATTAAGTTGATATTTAGTCGCCTTATTCAGTTCAAATTGCTGCAATTTTTTGGGCTTAATATTTACTGTACTTAATTATATAAACTTACAGATTTGGACCGAATGAAAGACCTAAAATGTCACCGTACGTCTTGCCCCATTCGACAAATTTAAGATAGCGTTTGGGGCCAAACTGTAAAACATTCCCGATAATCGGATATCCTGTAGGGCCTAGTTAAAACAAAATACAATTTAAAAATACAACTTCCATGCTTGTAGTTATAATCAAAAATCAGACACTAAAAATATGAATATGAAAATGTACGTTTGAAAACTGATCACAAAATGCATGTAGATGATTGTTAAATTATTAGATAGAAATGATGAAACCATTAAAAAGTGCAATTTATTTTACCTGGAGGGAAATTCTTCGGTCTTCGTACAAGCAGATAGTACGAAAGCACGAGGAAGGTAACCAAAAATATTAACAGCTCCGTAGTAACCATCGTATCACTTCACTCTGGGAATTTCGACCTTCAAAAATGTATAGTGTGTGTGACAGTACAACAATGGTATAATTATAATTAACTGTCTATTCGTAACTGCAGAAGTTATATCTCTACTAATGTCATTAACTCGTTCCTTTCAACTGACTTTTGAATTCCGATTCCTGCAGATTTTATAGCAGGAGGTTATCGCTCTGAGCAGTGCTATTAATAATCACATTTAATTTACCTATGCTGACGCAATTTTAATGCACGTCGAATTTGAAGCTTTAAAAAATACAATGTAGCATGTGACAGTGAGTCTACACAGGAACTGTGAAAATTGAACTACAAAGTTATCTCCGGGATTATGCGTAAACTTAATGCAAACAATGTGACCAAACTGCAGACAAAGTGTGCCGTGTGCTTTTATCACCAGGTCTCGTGGGTCTACTATACGCTCGACAGTGTTATCTTCAAGTATTTACCTGTAGTGCTTTGGTTTGAGTCAGGAGTTTGAATGAGTTTTTTGTCATGTGCTTTTATTTTGTTTTCTCTTAAGAGCAGGTAGATTTGAATCTGACGCACAGTCACGATACTTCTGACTTCTGGTTCTAGTTCTAAGACCAGTCAGCATAGCATAACCTCAAATCATATGATGATTTGAGGATGATGATCATAGGATGACTGACATGAGGCTCTCTGTTCACCCAGTCACGGGGCGGCCTGCGATAGGTGGTAGTGGTAGGTAGGTAGGCAATGTTTTGTTCAGATTTTAATAATTACTATGTTCTCAAGGTTCTTTTATTTTCCTTTTTCTACAGAGTCGATCAGTTTACCATATATCTGTATTGCAGAATAAATCGCGGATCGCAGTATAATTATGAGTTATTGATAGCATGAAGACGTAGTTTGAATTTCTTCTGCTGAATGAAAATGATTTACGTAACAATTCTAACTTTTTGCTTAATGGTAATGGTAATTAATGTGTATACCTACATTGTAAAAATTATGCAATCTTAAAGCATGAAAAATATTAATAAAAATTCTACGAAATAATCATCACCCCCCAAAAAATCAAAAATTTACCTTTAAGTCCGAATTATGAGTCTAGAATTACCATGGGTAAACAAACTTGGCAAACAATAATAACGAAAACATTGTGTATTAAATATCAGTTTCAGTTACGAACTAGACGTTTGTGCTTGTGCTTGTACGATTTATTCTGACTTTGAAACAACATTGAAGAAAAAAGGTAAAACCTTTTGAAAAATGGTTAGGGACAGAATTTGCAATAATTATAATTATTCTAAGTCACTATTCAATACTATAGAATATCTTCGTTGAAGGTGCAAAACTTAACATGCTCTCGAAAAACGCATAACATTACGAAAAAGCTGTTACGTTTTGCATCTTCAACGACGGACATTCTTTGACATGCAATGCCTTGCCGTAGCAGGTATCTATTATGAATGTTTCATACACTATTTTTTTTCCTGTGATGTGGCTTGTAACGTATTCATTTTTTACTTCCAGCTTCATTGCCATCGCGTTCGGATTTGGTTATGATATGTACATTAGATGTAATTATACATGTTTAGCTAGACATCACAACAAACCAACGTCAATGGTACATTGCTGGGTGCAAAATTACTATAATTATTTCGAATGAAGCAGACAGAACCAGAACAATAATCACAGCACCGACGAGGACCGAGAACTGTACTGAAATGAAGTCTGATCATCCACCACTGCTACGTGATGTCTGATACAAAAACAAAAAGTTTATGTGCCTGGAAATTAAACTGCTCAAATCATTCTAATGACTACACTGTAAAAACGAAATCGTCTGCAGGGAAAAAAGTTTGTTTATATTTTATTTAGTTATATGTATACACTGTACATCTGAAAAGTATCAAGAGGAGATGCATCCCACTTGCTTTTATAATTAACAGGAGTGGATTTGCGTTATAGATAGATGCACTCAGAGTTTATAGTGTACGGATAGTAGCATTAGTAAATACAAAAGCTATGCAATGCATTCAAAATGCTCACGGTCATGCGGCTGAGATAAGCAGCTTTATAATATCAATGTAGCTTAAAAGGTCTGAACAATAATGCAAAATATGTCTAGCAGCTCGTTACTAATATTTAACTAAGGCAGCATTTATTTAGTTTTACTAGGTAGCTTTGACGTTCACGTTTTTAAGATGAAATATCTGGAGAGAGAAAACTTGAACTGAACTTATATAATTAATTATATACGTATTTTTATGAAATATAATGTGTTTCAGGTTTTAAAATCTCGAGGGCGCGCACGATCGTAAATCAGTCTTGAAGCTACGTAAAGTTAACCACTTCACTTCTGTTTGTAGAATTGGAAGTGTTTGTGGAAATATTGCTGCATTGCCAGTTTATAACGCGTTGGAAATGTTTCCGAAAATATTTCACTCAATCTAATAAATCTACTTTGATCGTGGTGACTAATGATCGCTTTCATTTTTAGCGTTTAATATTCAATTCTCCGTCAGGACCCCTCACATATTAACTAATGCGTATCTCTCTCTCTCTCTCTCTCTTGATATTGGTAGCTGTTCTAAAGCTTGCGCTCTTCTTTAGAAAGTCACAAATGAATCATATGCCCTCACTGCCTTATTGCCTCTTCATTATTATCTCAGCTCTCAACGTGCATATACCAAAGTTTTTGATCTACCGCCTTCATACCAATTAAAGGAGAAAAAACCGAAAACGAACCGGTTCCCTCAAAAGTAAAACCGATTACCGTCGATTCTTTAGCATCAACAATTCAGGAACTTATTGCACCTAGTATTTCAGCACTGGCTGACAAAAAATAGCTGATTTTGTCAAGGTTAACGTGAAAGACCATGCTGCATCCCACGGCGCTCCGAGCGCGGCCGAGCCGGGAAATCAGCATTCCAAACGGAAGAGACTCAGGTCCGTGGTGGATCTGGATTCTGAAAATGACATAAATTCACTTAGTGACTCCGATGAGTCCGGTGAAATAGCGGAACCTGATAAAAGCAAATGATACCATTGAATTCCTCATTAAATTTTGCACCAGAGGCGAACACTTTCAAATTCATTTGTTCATTAGGAACGCTATAATCGCGTGAAGAGCGAGAATTTTTCTACAATTTTGGATTTGTATTCTCCATACAGTGTCGAGTAAATTATGGGATGGTTCGCCTGTAATTCTCCATTAAATTTACTATATATATGAGCAAAACCCGGGTTAATACGACTTATGGTTTAGGTCTACATACGGAATAAGTTCTAAAGTGTTTCAAGCATGTCCCTCAAACGGACCATGGAAATTATTTGGTGTAATTACTATTTGGGGCAAAATATTGATAGTTTTCATATGTAGGTATACTTTAAAGAAAAGGTGCAAAAAGACTGTTTTTAGTATTCCTTACTTTGCAGTTACACACTTAGCTCGCCACTAACTTCAACTCCCGTTTTTCCAAAAATTTAAATAGAGATTTTTCAATTCACTACTGAATTAGACCGTAGTTTAAATTTTAAGCCTACCCTAACCTGTTGACTTTTGCTTGTAGGATTGGAAATGTTTCTGGAAATATTGCTACATTTCCACTTTATAACAACGAGTTGAAAATGTTTCCAAAAATATTTCACTCAAGCCCAAGCCATTAAATCTACGATGTTGACTAATAAACGCTTTCATTTAATTAATTTAATGCCATATTAAATCAATTAAAAAGTGTACCATTGCATTGTCCTACCAACAAATTAACAAGTACCAACAAAACTGACGACGAGCAATCCCTTATGCTATGTACACCGTAAAAACTGGCACATCTTTCAGGGCAAAAACTTACTAGGATTTGATTTTATATAATCTTTAGCCTTGTTTACATACATCTTCTTACACAGTGTATCTAAAAATCTAAAACGCATCAAAAAGGCATCTACAACGAATCTCATGGTACAAAAGGAATTTTTAATCCGTTTTTAATGCAATTAAGATGCATATTAACTGCGTTCATAATTATAGTGCATGATTGGTTCATCACTCGTCTTCGACGAATTCGTCCCCCATGACTCGTCCCCGGACGAATTCATCCCCAGACGAATTCGTCCCCAAATATGTTTGCCCCGGACGAACTCGTCCTCAAACGAATTCCCTTCGGATTAATTTCATTCCCGAGATGAGTGAACAAGGTTGAACATGATTGTTTTAGTCTACCTTTAAAATTTTATTTGGTAGAATTTTTAGACGTTTTACACGTTAAAAACTATATTTTTAGGTCCCTTAAAAACCGGCAATGTATTCGTGGAAACATGATGTGTAACAATAAAATGTTATGTCACCCTCATTGAATAAATGGCCAATCACTGGTGTTAGGCTAACTTCACTTAACTCAACAAGTAAATCAATGGCACGCACACAAAATTTCCTCGTGTCCGCCCTAAGAAACTGTTTATGTAATTTCTTCTACCGAAGTCGAGGAAGATCTTACTTAATAGTCGGATGTTATCCGCTAGACAGTTGTGAGTCCCTGTACTTTTTAATCTGAAGCGTTAATTCTTGTTGTATTTTATATACACACTTTTCATGAACGTAAACAAGGCAAGACAAGATTCTTAGAAATATACGCACTACAATACTTTTTATAGCTTTCTGGGTGCAAATTATTAAATTATGAATAAATGCAGGGGGTTTAGCAGGCGATTAATCTGTCGAGGACGAATATAGTCGGGGACGAGTCACGCACGTACCATAGTGAGTAGGTTTTGACGTTTTAGATGCATTTTTGTTGCCTAATTTTTACAGTGTAGGTGCCTCCTCTGGTGCTATCTTTATTCGTTATTGGCCTGATATACATAGCTATGTACGTAATTAGTTAGTAACGAAGGGATCCAAAATTGCATTTCGATCGAAGCATTTGTTTTTTTTTAATTATTTCGGAACTAACAAAACAATCTAGAATCGAGCAAAACAAAAAAAAGAAACCGAAAAAATGAAAACTTTACCACTATCAGCTGCGTGCTGATTATAGAACAAAAAAATTATTAAATCTGACTGAACTGGTCTCCAGTAGAGCTAAAAATGGACGTAACTGACGTAAGACAAGCTCGCAGCTGACATTATGTCTTGTTCTTCCCCATCCATTACACACACAATCCATTCATTCTTCCATAACCAAAACCAAATAATGTCCCTATAAAAAAGTTAACCAAAAAATTGTAGCTTTAGCTTATTAGATCCAAATCTAGAAGAAAAATATACCATATTTAAAATAAACCATTAGATCAAAATTTTTAGAACGAATTTCTTGTGAAATAATTGGACTTGTATAATTATTAATTCGTCTGTTATCCCATTTACAAGGGATTTAATAAGACAATGATCGGAAATAAATCCAAATAAAATACGTCAAATAAGATCTCTGAAATTAATTGTCGTTAATGACTGGCACAAGAAAATAATACTCTTTAAATAATTGGTCGGCCCCAACGCTTGCATACCTTAACCTAACCATGAGCGACTTCAGTGACGAGGGCTATGTATCCCAAACGGACCGCGAGCGCGAAGAAGACTCTGACATGGATGTCGATCCCGAGGGAGCCACTGCAGTGGTTGTGCGGAACAATGTCAATCCGAATTGGAATCGGAACAGAAATCCTCAGAACCGTCACAGGAATCCAATTGTAAATATTTCTCATGCTCCTGTAATCACAATTAACACTGTTGGTAGTCCTTTCGTACAAGGTGGACCAGAAATAAATCTTATATGTGGTGCTGGTGCTGTTGCAATTCCAATTCCAATGGATGATCACGATCACGATCCCGAACATCTGGTTGATCCTGATGACGACAATGACAAGAAAGATCTCAGCCATTCTGCCAGTGTGGAATCGCTCGATGTTTGCCCATTTCTCAGACTTCCCTCTTTGGTAAATTCTCCACAAAACACATTTTTGACTTTTCTCTTTTCTCCTCAAGACGATTTCATTATATATCTTGATTTAATTTCGAAATCAATTTACCAATTTATTTGCACTTGCTAGAATTTGTATTGGAATTTCAGGTACGCGAGACAATGTATTTATATCTGAGCCAGAAAGACATGCTCTCCCTGCGCTCAACGTGCATCCAGCTAACTCTTGAAATTGATAATTTCGCCGACTTTACTGTCACATTCCGAAATCCTCTTGGTAAACACGTTGTCCCTATTCCCTTTCCGCACATTAAATTCCTCACGGTGGACAATCCTGATGAAGACATCCCATGGTATTTTGATGAAGCTATTCAAATTCCAGTTCAGAAATCAATTTCAAACAACGTCGTAGAGCCGTCTCAGAATGACACTCAAACTCAAAACCAAAATCCTCCACCACCAGCAACAACAACAACAACAACAACAACAACAACAACAACTGTTTCTGTTCTGCGACCACAAGAAAAAGAAAAAGTGACCCTGACCCAGATTAACCGTTCAAAACGTCAGTGTGATGCAAAGATTGAGGTGAGTGAGCAAGATTACACCTGCCGTGGTACCATTGGGAGCGTGAAATTGATGTCAATCCACCCAAGAACTCTACAGCGTTTAGCCTGCTGCCGCACTATCAAAGAAGCTATTATAGCTACGGACATTTTCGAACGCAGAATCCCCCACTTTCACTGGCAAAACTTGACCTCCCTCCGTCTCCACTTTTACATTGTCCGCTTCGTTGGCTCACACGAATTGGAAATGCTGGAAAATTTCGATTCTCTTTGTAGTCAAACATTCCCAAAATTAAAAACTCTTAAAATCTGTCTCAGGCGTTCATACCTGAATCCACAATCCAGTTTTTCAATAAGAGCTCTTAGATTTATGTCTCGTCACTGGAAGACTCTTCGAGACATGACGATAGAAATGGAGGCGGAGAAATGTGATCTCTATCCTCAAACACAGACACCCGAATTCACTCAGCAAGAACTTGAGGATCTCGAAAAAGTTCAACTGTTATCTTTAAAGATCGATGCGACTGAGTTGCTTTGTCAAAAATGCAGAATTTGGCAAGACTTCATTAGGCAGCAAAAGTCTATAGAGTGTTTGAAAATGAGTATCTATGCAGCACATGGACATTCTGTGTTTTTCTATCCAGTAGATCGAAATCCAGCGAGTAGTACGATGAAGACGATATCCATAGGTTTGTGGGGGCTGCATGGTCATTTTCCAATTTGTTTCAGAAGACTTACTAATGGTCTAGATATCATTCACAATATAAGACTCTTTAGATCCCCCACGGTCACAGTTGTTCAGGAAAATCAGGAAGGTCCGGAAATCTTAAACCTAAGTCATCTTCCACGTGGTCTTGTTTCCCTGACAATTAAAGGTTTCACTGTTTCCTCTGGTGACGTTGACATCCTCCTAAACAGTACACCCGAGATGACCCATTTGACTCTGAAAAATTGCGGGTTTGCAGCAGGGATGGGGATGAACATTGAACACATAAAACTTTTGCAAGAGCACCCAAGTCTTGCGACTGCTTGTTTGGATCTCAACAATCCAGTGAGAAATAATGCAGATGAGTCTTACGAAATGTTTTTGAGAAGGCTTGAGAATGGAAGGTTGGAATACAAGATTATAGGTTCGAGGGATAATTTGCATACGTTCTTGTTCATTGATCGACAACGAGCTGAAGAGCTGCTCAGGATCAAGGTTAAAAATCATGATGATGATGTGCTGCCTGGTTTGGACTATCCAATGGGATTCATTAATCGGTTTGATAATTGGAAGATTCGGTCATGAGTTTTATGTGTCATTGAAGATATACAATGAACCGCTGCACTAATTACTTGCAAGTGAATTATTTCCAGCTGGCAAATCGCCGAGTCTTCGTCAAAAGTCACAGTTCCACTGAAAGAGGAAATACAAAAGACAGAAGAAGCAAAATCATTTCCGTGATAAATAAAACACCCATTATTTTGCACTTTTACTAAATCACTAATGTACTAAATAAAATTAAAATCAACCGAAATAGCAGCTCAATTTTACGTTTTTGTTTGTTCAATTCCTCTCCATAATAATTGTTTAACTAAAAGGTAAAACTAATGATTTGTTGTAATAAGTTTGACTTTACTCATTTCTTCATTAATTGCGAATTTCGACCTGATTGACAATAAGAGCTTTATTAGGTATATAATTACAGCCACAAAAAAACTCATTTCGGCTGATTTCAGTGAAATAATGAATTAACAATTACCTAGTGTACATGCAGCGAATAATCTACATTTTCCACGATGACGCTAGATTTTTCCGTGCATGTACACAGTGGCAGAATGTGCGCTCATGGATAATCTAGCGCCATCGAAAA
>JAAXYX010004683.1:0-11991 GCA_036851915.1 Ptenothrix huangshanensis
ATCGTCGGAGGGGGGAAACTTTAGAAGGATTCTGGAAGAGCGGCATAGGAGCGGCATGGTGGAGCTTAAAGCTTCTGGGCGGAGCTTATGCCGCTCTTTGCTATGAGCGGCACAGCAAGAGCGGCATAGGAGCGGTATAAGAGCGGCACTTCGCGCCTTTTGATACACCCTGACCCAATTATGCTTCATTCATATAGCATATAGTATTCAAAAAATCTTTATATATTCGGGTTTGATCACATAGCAAAATTTGCATGTGTAAAATTACCGGACACTTGTTCACTTACTAGAAACCAAAGCTACCAAGAATTCCATTAGTTAAGAAAAGCGAAATGAAATGTAAATTCTGCAAATAATGCTGCAAAAGTCAAAAATTGCAATATTGCAATAAACTTGTAAACTCTAGAGAATTTGCGAACGCAGTAATTTATGCATAACCTCCTCGACGGTAGTGTGGTCTGTGGTCTGTGGTGTGTGGTCGTGCCGTGTTTCCCTTGAAGCCCTTGATTGCTCTTTTCTTAAGGAGAGACTAGAGTTTGAGTTTAGCGGTATTTTTTTCAGTGGTTGCCAAGATTTGGCGGTGAATTTTAAAAGTTTGCAATTTGGGAATGATTGGAGGAGAAGATTTGAGCAGGAAAGCAGAATAATATTTGTAGTAGTGACACATAAATCCCAAGGCAAGAGTTAAAAAAATTGACATTTCAAGAATAAAAGGAGCATAATCATGAACATTAATTATACAGTGGGGATGTCCCCGTCTCCTGGAGTTCCTTCTCCGATGCTTGCAGGATCTCCAGCTCCATCCGTTCCGTCGCCAACAACTCCGAGTCCATCACCTTCCCCTTCCCCCCAGCAAAATCAGAACCAGAGTCAACCTCCCCCCGCACCGAATGTTGTTGCTGCTAGTAGAATAAGTCACCCTGTTCGGGTAGCTAACCGCAAAGCCCAGTTCAAAGCATTTTCGCGCAATGAAAAAATTGCACGTTTGGCCACCCAAACTGCTTGCAAGGTAGGTTTTGTGTATTTTAGCTTTTCCAATGTGCGTATCACTATATTACGTAATTTTACTGTCATTGTTGTTATTTGTAGTTACCAAGTTTTAATTGGTATTATGTTTAATTATAGATGGACGGATGCCAGTGTTCGGGGTGGAAAAGTCTTGCTACTGGGCGTCACTTTATTTACCCTTCTAATAATTCTGCAGATACTAATCCATTCGATAATGTTAGCGAACCGTGTCGTAATTGTACGCACACGTTTGGTAAGTTTAATTAATAATACACAAGTATTTTTTAAACATTCTTAAAAAATCTTTTTTCATTTTCCCTTATATTGAAGCATTTCTACTGGATGGATTATTTGAATTTGTGTTTGACGGTATGGCACTTCAATTTAGAATAATGACGATTTCTATTTTCATTTTTTAATTTCGTTTTGTTGGAATTTGTTTCCTTTCACAGAAAAACACGTAGTCGATTTACTGAAATTAAAGGATGACGAAATGGATGAATTAATCAGTACACTAGTGGATATCGAAACGTTATTTATGATACTGCAACGAGACCCTATCGTAGAGGATCCAGAAACAAAGCAGATTTATCATTATTTATTTCGCCTCCTACGAAAAAGTGTGTCTTCCTGTAGCTCGCCGCTACCGGATTTTGTGACGTTGGGAAAGCCACCTTATGAGGAACCTTCTATATCTCGAGCTATCATGGCTCTTCTTGCCTTCCGTTACGGTCATTTAAATAGTTTTGAGTGGCTAGGTCTTGTAGATCTAGGCAAAATCCTTCTACATACAATTAATACTTGCAAATTGGAACCACCTGCGGTGGTCTGTCCACGTCTTGTGCCTGCCCAGATTGAGCTTTACAAACACATGTACACCAGGTGAGTTATAGTATTGCTAATATTCATCCAGTTATTGTTTAAAAGATACTATTTGATTTATTTAACTGAAGAAACAACTTAAGCAAGGGAGGAGAAACGGCGACTTCTAATACATTCTTTAGGACATAATACTGGATTTTTTATTGTTTTTATTTTTTATACTACCTGTGAATTAATTTATTACATTATTTCTTTCCAGGTGGTTAATTTTGTGCTACGTCCCCATGCTATGCGATTCTCTACCAAAGTATGAAACTGCTTCCATATTTGGTCGACATTTATTTCGAGAAATCTTCCCTACCGTCAAAAAACAATTGACAGAAAAATTTCTCACGGAGCAGAATAAAATACCCGCTTACAAAAGAGAACTATATGGAAAACTTCTACCTGGGTTCGTTTCTTTTTTTGTATCGATTATTTTATTTATTACTCTTCAATATTGCCGTTTAATCTACGATAAAGCGGTCGGATAATTGAGTGCAAAACTGCGAAACAAGTTATCTACATTTTGTTATACATAAGATCTAAGAGTATCGATTGCGATCGTTGTGCAAGTTGCACGCGATTAAAAGTGATAATATCAATATTGCTGTATTTTCATCCTACATGACTGGAATGACCAAATGGCGTGTAGCGTGTTTTATTTTTGCAGTCAGTTGTTTTAAATTTTCAAACTTTTACTAACATTTGGACGTTTTCCATTATATCGAGTTGCTCTTTGTTGCGTCGATTACTTTCTATTGGTGTCAGACTATGTTTCTAGGAAGTATCGGTTTGATTAGTGATCACTGAAATTTCTCAGTAGTGTCATTCTTCTTGTTCTTATTTCCTAATTTGTTTTTTCATTCCTGGAGTGTAACTTTTGTCTTGTGTCTATTTACTGTTTACATCCTCAGGCTTTTGGAGAACGTAGAAAATGCCATTCATTCTCCGAGTTGTCCTATCTGGCAACCTGATTTCAAACCACAATTACCAGCCCACGCTATTCCAAGATTCACTAATCAGGGTAATAATAATAAAGTATCACAGCCGGGAGGAGCAACAATGGCTACAGCTGCCATTACTGCGGATAGTAACGCAGTAATTAAGGAAGAACCTCCGGATGTAGCTCAAGCGGAAGATATGGATTTGGAACAATGTATGGATCCCGGAGCCGCTAAAGTTCCTTCGCATGTCAAAGATGAAGTTCAGTATCCCCATACTGGAGCTGCCTACACTGCAGATGCCGACTTCCCTGTTGATCTCATTAACGAAATTTGTCGTGAAATTGATGTCTCCAAAACCACTGGAGATAATCAAGTAAGTTTTATTTTCATGTGTTTTCAAATAAATCTTCCGGATTCCGGATGAATTCGGTGCTGATACTAAAGTATGCTAGTATTTATTTCACATTATTTTCTGAATTTATTTTAGGCTCTTTTTGACGACTCTACGGCAAGGGATGAAGCAGCTAAGACGGAGGAGTTAAATAAAATAATATCGTGTCATGTCGTTGGGAATTCTTTAACTCAGAAAGTGTCCAGAGAAACCATGTTTTGGTTGATTGGTCTCCAGAACGTGTTTTCACATCAATTACCTCGAATGCCAAAAGAATACATAACTCGACTTGTGTTTGATCCGTGAGTAAAATATTAGACTCTTATTGCCTTTGCCTCTGGGAGAAAAGTGTGTATTTGGTTTACGTTGATAAATTATTAATTGGTACAGGAAGCACAAAACTTTAGCTCTTGTGAAGGATGGAAGACCCATCGGAGGAATTTGTTTTCGCATGTTTCCAACTCAAGGTTTTACCGAGATTGTTTTCTGTGCAGTTACTTCCAACGAACAGGCAAGTAACAAATTTGCAGTAGCGCTCTATGGTGTCTTGGTCTTCGTTACCTTTTATTTTTCAAACCATCATCGTTTGGTGTTGTAATTATTATTTCATTTTTTAATTTAGGTTAAAGGTTATGGAACGCATTTAATGAACCAGCTAAAGGATTATCATATTAAACACGGAATCTTGCACTTCCTCACCTATGCTGATGAATTTGCTATTGGTAATCAAATCATTTATTCCATTTAGTTTTCCCATTGTATGTAATGAATTTTCAAGTAGAAACAAATCGAGTTTATAATTTATTTTAGTTTTAATTATTTCATTCTCATCTGCACCCATTGGTAATAATTATTGTCCACTTTTTACCCAGGTTACTTTAAGAAGCAAGGATTCAGCATGGAAATCACTGTGAATAAAAGTATTTATACGGGCTTTATAAAAGAGTATGAGGGAGCAACGCTGATGCATTGCGAACTAAATCCATCGATAAGGTACACGGAGTTTACTGCAGTTGTTCGTTTGCAGAAGGAAATCATGATGCGACTCGTTCAAAAGAAATATGCTCAGTTAAAAGTAAGTTGAAACTCTTTAGTAATAAAAGATCGTTTTACGTATATTTGAAGGCAATTAGTTTTGTGTATTCAATTTTTTAAAATACATTGTGTACTTTCCCAAAGGCAATGGAGTTTCCAGGTGCTAAGGACAGTAAAAGGTTACAAGAAATTCCTGGTATGCAAGAGGCGGCAAAAATCTGTGGTGTTGAAGGTAAAATTTGCTCGGTTTCACGAATCTTCATACTTTCTTGATTGTGAGATTAAAATCATTGTTTATTATGTTTTTTCATGTTTATTTTATTCAGCTCCCTGCACGAAAAAGGAGGATGAACCAAATCTAACTCTAGTTTACAAAAGCATATTGAATCAAGTCCGCAATCATAACGCATCGTGGCCGTTCCTGAAGCCAGTAGATAAAACTGAAGTGCCAGATTACTATGACTACATTCCTTTTCCAATGGGTATGGCTATGACCATGAGAAAGATATATTTTGAAATAATTTTATAAGCTTGGTTGTTTATATTGATGTGACTGAATTACATCTTAATGATAATTAAATACATGGATTCCCTTCGTTTGACTTAAACAGACTTGAAGACCATAGGGGAGCGCCTGAAGAAAGGATATTACATCGGCAAGAAATTATTCATAGCCGATATGATTCGTATATTCACAAATTGCAGGACGTACAACAGTGCCGAGACAGAGTACTACAAGTGTGCCAACACTTTAGAGAAGTTTTTTACCACCAAAATCCGTGAATCTGGTCTCGGTGACAGTCTCAAGTGACATTTGGAGAATGGGGATGAACAGGTACCTGCCGCATTGGTTCTGGTTCCGGTTCCGAGTTCGATTTCAATTTCATCTGCAGCGCCAGATGTGCAGTTAAAACTACAATAAATAATCAATATTATTTTTAGCCTTGGTATTTAAATCTTGTACAATTACGTTTATAACAAACTATAATTCTTACCTAAATATTGCGTAATCGTTTCCTAGTTTGATTCATTTTTGTATGTATATAAGTTTAATTTCCTTTCCGTATTACCACCTAAGCATAGTTTTTATAATGGCTATAACTATCCTTACTTTGATTAATTAATTGTATACATCACTATCATTTTCAACTTTCAACTTTATATTATTACAATTTACACTTACTTTATATTTAGCTTGATCATCATCATTAAGATTTACATGAGCACTGAACATCAGTCCAATCAACTGTTGTTGGGCAAATACATTAAGAATAATAATAAATATATTACATTATTAAATAGTATTATCATCACATATATAGACAAACTTCCAATGGAACCTACCGGCGTAGGAACTCAAATTATGAATGAAAACTGGATGATATTATAGTTATGAAAATCTGGTATTCTCCTGTCTAGCCTTATATCTATGAATGATTAATATTAGTAATAACATTTAGCTATATTACTACAAATGGATGTATTTAAATGACTAAAACAATAATATATATGGATGATTGACTTGACATCTAGAAATGAGATGAAAAAGGATTATTGTCTAATTACAAAGTTTACGATTAATACATAAACGTATTAAAAAGTACTATTGATACGTTGCAAGTAAGTAAATTAATGTTAACCTTGTTCGAACCTACACATATATTTAAACAGTAAATTATTTTTTGTTACCCTAATATAATGAAATACCAATATAAATATATTGAAATGCTAAACTTAATCTTGTAAGCTAGTAATCTTGCAGTTGCAAAAAAATCTTTAATTAATACTTAATACTAATAAACGACTTTTAAATTTCCAATGCATTGCACATTACTATACAAAATGCTGAAGTATATAATACATTCGGGTGTCCGTAAATATGTAAAACTAACTCAAGTGAGTTAGTAAAGTGTTATTATAGGTAAGGAGGAAATTATTAGTTAGCGTATATGAAACATACATTATGTAATGAATAATGAATAGTGATAATTATATAATAAGAATATCTGCAAGAAAATTTACAAAATGACGAACATTCATAAATTAATTAAGTTGGTCGTTAGTCTTGTCGTATTGTTGTCAAATACTACATTAAGAGTAACCTATCGTTTTACCTGAAGCTTTTAATTATTGCTCCTTGAGCTCATTGTTATCTTGTAAAAAAGTTTTAGCTGATTTCACACCTCGTTTCTCTTCTCTACTCTTCCGTTCTTTTCTATCAGTCACCTTGCATTACATGCATTTCATCGCGTCTGACTAAGTATTCAAGTTTTACAGAAAAATCATTGACCAAATTTTTAAAAAAAAATTAATAAATCATTCGCATTCAGTGCATATTATATGATCTGTATTGGGGAACCTGAGATATAATTTTTATCATCTAGAATTCATGGTACAATAGAATCCTACTTAAGGAACTAGAACTAGTGTAGTCTACTGATAGAAATGCGTTTCATTTTGCATTGTTGATGTCAGATAACGTTAAAAAATCATGTTGCATTCATTACAATACAATATGCACCTAGAGATAAACCAAAATTAAAACTAATTAAATAGGTAAATCTTGACTATACATACTATAAAGATTGCTGATGTTGTGACTGTCTGGCCTGGCTCTGGCTGTCTTGAATCTTGTCATCTGTAAATTAGATAAATGTATTTTGCTCTATACTCACACGGCTATTCCTATGCTGTTTGCTGTTAATTACTGTTCAATCCCAAAAATACATCTCATTTCCTGCATATTTTTTGCAATAGTAATTTTACGTGCGCTTTGGCTTGCTGAATGCAACGTTGCTTTATTTTTAACTTTTTGCACTTTTGCACCATTCTATGAGAATTGCATAGCATTATTACTGAGACTGAGATTTATGCAGTAAAAGGTGGAGTAGGAATTAAATCGGACTCGCCCAAACCTAACTATAGATAGTTGGCTTGATATATACAATAATAGTGTGGTATATAATTACACGGTTTACATTTAAAAGTTTATACTTATTACCTATGCATGTACACAACTCTTCCTTGTTATTATTATGTTCGTGTTTAACTTTCAGCTATGCTGTCTTGCCTTTTTATTTAAATAATTATAATTATAAATTATCTCAGTGTCAACTGAAACTGGCGTTGTATTACTCAAAGTTAATGCATTGCTTTGCTTCGGTTGCATGCAAATTTGCATTTTTGATTTTTTGCATTTTCCATTGAGCTAAGTTTGTTTCGATTCCACATCCACATCCCCTTTCGAGTTTCGATGTTCAAGTCTTTCGACGTTTCGAGGGTTTTGGCTCCAAGTTTCTTTCCGTTCACCTTGCATTCTTCTGGCCATTTGTAGTGAATGTTTGTGTACTTAAGTATATGAATGCAGCTCTCTGCTGTCTGTCTGTATAGTGACTGTAGTCTGTGCTGGCTGCATCTCGAATTCGATTACCTTTATCTTAATCTTAATTAGTTGTCTAGAAATACGTATTGCTCCAGAATTCTACAGTTACCTATGCCTACAACACTTCTCACTTCTTGCCATGAATTACCATTACCATTATCATAATAAACAAGAACAGAGAGAGAGGCATTTAATGAAAGTATTTTTATACACAGGACACAGGCATCTCTTGTAACTTTTATAACCTTAACTGCCTTAAGGTTGTTCTTTAAAAGCTTTTAAATTAGTAGTTGTCGTTTGCTTGCAATGGATTGGAGTTTTGCTTTTTGCTAGCTGGTGCATTGCACATTATAGTTTTGTTTAATTAGATATGTGATATGCCTAGCAAAAGTAATGGTAATTATGGTGTTAGTGATGAGGTGATCAGACCTGCCCCTAGCACCTATATATGAAGCATTATTTGCAAATACGCAGAGAGAAAAAATAGTAATAAAATGGTTCCCGTTCCTCACAATGAATTATGAATGATGAACCAAGGTAAGACCAGGTAAGCAATAAGCATTTGTGATTTGTAATTTGTAAGGTGTTTGAATTTTTTAAGGTGGTATAAAAGCTATAATCATAATGATAAGATCGCTATCCAGCTGGTGGCTGGTGCTTTTAGGAGTTAGTATAATCAAGGAGCAGCTTGCAGTTGGTGATAATAGTTTATTTTCGTATTTGCAATATTAGGTTTAGTTGTAGTTATAGTTGGGAGTTTGGTGGTCATTTGTTTTTGTTATGATTATGCAACTGCAGGAGATATCGATTCTGATGCAATGCTTAATGGTCCACTTGTATTTGGATTTTCTATTTGGATGGAATGGAATGGAGGGAAGGATGCTGTATGCGTGTGCCATCGCTTGAGGCTTTTTCTTGGAAGGACTTTTGTGAGTATTTTATTTACTTGATCATTGATACGTTTTACTCTTGGGAATGAGTTGGGATGTGATAGTTATGTGTGGTGATAGTAAAGGTAAAGGATATTAGGTATACGGATACTAATTCGAATCTAATATCGAAATCGATGCAGCGCGATCCGATACGATGCGATGCGAATGTGATATCCGATGCGAGGCAATACAAGCAAGCGATGCAAACGATGACTTCTTTTCTAATCGTCAATCGTGGTTACTAGATTCTGTAAACTTAACCTTTATTCCTTATTATTCGTTTTACAGGGGCATTGTATATGTGCAGCTAGTGTTGATGTTTGCTACAGCAGTGCATAATTGTTTGGTTGACCTTTTAATGTATGTTAACTAACATTTAAATGTAAATTGCATCGAGCATTGTTTTATTCTTTGAGAAAGATAAATGCTAAATAAGTCGTCGTCTTGTATTATAATTATGAATGGGTAATCATATCAGAATGTATGGCCAACAATAGTTTTTGTCGTTTAAAGTGTTCGGTGCCAGTTTCGAAGCACTGTTGAATCATTGAATATTGAATACTTATAAGGGGGATGGGGTTGGCTCATCATCATCAGATAGGTCGATTTGCAAGAGTATCAAGTCAAGTAATGGTTTAATAATGTCTAATGCTTGATTTTGTTACGTTGTTTTGACTAGATCCTGCAGGAGTGAGGGAAGGATCTAACACGGTCGAAGAATTGTTGGAGGAAGGGTAGTCCTTGTAAAGATTTTGAAGCCATCAGCCATCTACTTCTTTGGTAGGTGAACTCTAAAGGGAATAGTTGGATAATATGGTTTTGGTATTTACTAGTTGGTTTTGGTATTTCATGCAGAATACAGAGTCCTTCGTTCACTTGGAGTTGGAAGAGTTCTTGGTCTTGTGTTATTCTTGAGCTGAAGAAGGGAAGGAGTAACCGTATACGCCGCATCTCATCGTAGTGATCTCAGAGAACTCAAGTGTTTAGTGTAGTAAAAAGAGAACTACTTCCGACTTGAGTTGTGTTACAATCTAATATTCAATGGTATTTCTTTCCTTCTGGTCTGACTTTGATTTTAGTAGTGTGTCTACATTATGTATATTTCTGTTTCGTTTATAGTGCTCACTAGTACCAGTACCAGTATCAAACCAAAAACGTAACCGATGGTCCCCATATTAGACTGTCTTGTATCTTTACTACTACTACAGTATTGCTATTGCTCCTTGACTTGGATGGACTCGACTCGGCTTCGGCTAGTCTGAACCTGAACAAGAAAGAGAAGTCACGAGTAGAATTTAGAAGAAGAATTATTATGCTTGCTAGTATAGCTTCAGCAAGAGTTGTTTCTTACAGAACAAGATTCAGTTGAGAGAGATCGTCGTTTGTGAGACTGCCTGGTGTGGATTGTGGATTGTGGATAGGATGGAATCTTTGTTATGAGCAAAGGGAAAAGGAGCAGAGATCAGATCAGTCAGATCAGCGCTATCCTCGACCCGTTCATTCATTCATCGGCAAGCATTCCATACTCAGCTAACTAACGCACATAGTTAATCTCTATTAAATATATTGGATTTGATTCAATTCCGTCACTTAATTGTTCATTGCGATCATTAACTACATTATTGTAGATAACTATTTACGATAGATAAAACATACAAACGACAACGAGCTTGAGTATTTAAACTTAAAAGAGTTGAGCACCGACGTCCAAATTGGAATTTGGAATTTAACAGTGGACATACGAAATATTTTTATATTTAAATTAACTTGCTAAAAGGAATATAGTATAATCTGCCAGTACCTCCTAGTTGCACGTGACTTCTTGGTCTTGGTTTTAATTGAACTCTGGCTTTGGCGAATTCCAATGATTTTGAAACTCTGTTTAGTAGTGAAATTATACTGTGAGTTTGTGAGTTGTAAACGTAGTCATAATTGTTGATTCCAAGTAGCCATTCAATTTACATCGTCATATGGATTTTTAAACGTCAAACGTCAAATTTGTGTCTTGCCTAATCTAATGGAGATAAAAAATACGGATATCGCATTTACTGACGGCAGTAAACTTGGCTGTACAATTGTAATCTTTGGTGAAGCCAGACTTTGGCCAAGCCTGTGCTAATTTAATTCAGAATAATCAGTCATTAGTTTAGTGTTCTTGTTTGCAGTTCATTCATGTCAGCAGTTTCAGTGGTGGTAGACGCCAGCAGTCAGCACATCCGAGGAAAGTTGAAAGCAGAAAAAAACAAAATGTGACTAATCGTTTTTCTCTTTAAGTCGAAATTGTAATCATCGCATCATCGCCAATTGACATAAATTAGACATTTATTGAAATTCAAACTATTCTTCCATGAGAGCAAGGAGTTACACCTACGAAGTTTCACCCTCTGTATCGTTGCTTCGGAAGTCAAAATCGAAATCCATGATCTACAGCAATTGAATATTAGAAGAAAAACGAATCATTTATTGTTATAAATTTTATACAATTCAAGATTAATCAAAACCTAGTTTTCACGTACGCTAACCTTTTAAGATACTGAGCTGGATATAGTTAGTGATATTTAGTCTAGACTCTTTGTATATCAGTACCTATTGTATTACACCTACCAAAGTTGTTCAGTTCCGAATCGGACCAAACTTGTGAATTCGTGGTTCATCGCTTCCTAAACGAATCGAAGAGTTACGCTTACGTCGTCGGACGTATATGTGCAAAATTATCTGTAATATAATATTTGTATGAAAAGCACGATTCCCAAGTCACGAATAGCAATAGCCAGCAATAGCAATCAGAATTTATTACGAAATCTTGGACTGTTACCAACGACCAACGAACAACTGTAAGGAATATAAATTATGAGTAAGGATTTACATTTGAACTTTATCTGATGATCAACGTGATAATTTTGAATTTGTGAATTTGGAAAGTGAATTTTTTTGAGAGCTCAAAAATTTGTGGTTGTGATGAAATGAACCTTCGCATGTGAGCTATCAGCAATATAATCTACATCACAGTCAACAGTTGCAACTTGAATTGTGAATTATAATTTACAATAAGAAAATAATCAGAGCCGGGATAATGCAATTAATCCACAATGATGGAAGGAAAATTAATTACTACTAAATAATTGAAACAGCATGACACACTTGATTGGAAATTCAATTCAGTATTTCGAGGATTTAGTACGAACGAATACGAGGAGTATGAACATGGGCACACCTCAAGATTATTTATAGCCCCAATGACTTATTCTGGGAATCGCAAGCGTCAAGAACAGCAAAAGTAGCGAAATTAGTGAAGGGCTACAGAGTTTCGTTGTTTGGTTGGGCATTTGGGTTGTTGAAGGAAAAGAAAGATAGCCTCAGAAGAGTGAGAGCAAAGGGACAAAATAAATATAATTATCTACTTAACATGGACATGGAATGCTTGCTTCTGACTAT